>JAYMFT010081828.1:0-14267 GCA_038088735.1 Panulirus argus | reverse complement strand
ATGATGATGATGATGATGATGATAATAATAATAATAATAATAATAATAATAATAATAATAATAATAATAATAATAAATATAATTAAAGGTTTACTTTATCAATATTAACTAAAGGGAAAAATATGAATGAAATATACACGAGAGAGAGAAAGAGAGGCCATCATAGGGAGTTTAAACAGACAGTTTAACACCAATAGTGTGATGGCAGTTTGCTGATTATCGACGATATTAATAGTGGTTGGGATGGGGCTGCTCTTGTGGTTGTCAGTACCAGCTCGGATGGACTCAGTGTGGTTGTGGTGCCAAACTGCAACTCGTGGACAGGGGATCTCTGGTGGTAGGAGGTGACGGTGGCGTAAATGGTGCAGCAGCAGCCACATCCTGAAGTGTGGGATGAGTTGTGGGTGATGGCTGGCGAGTGTCGGGATGAGATTTGCTCTGGGCGTCTCTTGAGAGGTGGTGAAAGAGGGACCGTGGATGATGTTGGACGTGTACTCTGTTTAGTGGTGGCTGGGCAGGAGGCCAGGCGGGAAGGGCGCAGGAAGAATGAGAGACGCGTACACGTGTCGGGGTCCAGGCGCAGGCAGCCCCGGGTACGGGCGATAACTGGGACTGAGGATGACGCCGACACTTCCTACGCATCTCACATTATGGGACACAAGGACACGCAGATACTGGGTGTACTGACCAACCTGGGGAGCCGCTGGGGTCTAGAGGGACAGCAGAGGATGGGACGGGGTTGCCAGCGATGCTGATGTGCCTAACCAGGGTCTTGGTGAGGTTGACGGGGACGTGGTTGGCGGAGATCCAGTTCTGGGGGTTGATGTGGGCGCCCTGCAGAGTGAGGTGGTCGCAGGAGGCGATGGCCAGGCTGACCCAAGGGCGTCCATCAGGGCATCACTCATGGACGTGTGTGTGTGTGTGTGTAAATTTATCAGCATGATGCAGGCCGTCATAACCCCCTCACCCATAACGACAGACGAGTCAGGGGAGAAAAAGGCAAGGAGAGAAATAGGGGAGGGAGGAGGGTGGAGGAGCGACCCAAGAAAATGGTAATGGGATGAATGGGGGGGGGATGGGGAGGTGTGGAGGGTGGGGAGAGGTGGTGGTGTTGGGAAGGGAGGGGATGTGTGGGGAGAGGAGAAGAGGAGGGAGGAAGGAATATTCACCCCAAACAGTCATAACATCACAACACCAACACCATTCCATACATTATTCACGTCAGGCATCACACCACATCTACCACACGATGAGTGCCTTCCCCCTTCCCATAATCGGATCCGCCGCACTTCATGACCATTGCTCAGGATCCGCCAGAAGTCATGGACATTACTCACGGTCTGCCAGAGATCACCTGACATCCCAGCATCACATCCGGTTAACAGTGTTTACATCTGACCATGGATGGTCTCCGCCACATACTGTACAGATTCTTGCTGCAGATATAATCTGATGTATTCCTCGGATACATTGTACAACATCAAGAGATCCCAGTTCGGGCGTTACATCAAAATGGCAGAGAGCTCGCTGGCTAGGGGCGTTGAAATGGGTTCCGGACGCGTGTATGAATGGCTAATGGGGAAGGGTTCAATGTCACACACAGAACGGTGATCAGTGAAGACATTTTTGTCATATCATCGGTCGTGAGGGGTCGCAAGCCAACATCAGTCGTCTCTTGGAGATGCCTAAGGGGTGCCAACCACTCCTGGAAACGCCTTAAACGGTTCCAGCCACTCTTGGAGACGCTCTGAGGAGTGCCAGACATTCTTGAGGGTGCAAGGGACTTCTGGAAACGCCTCAGGGGTTGTCATACACTCCTGAAATCGCCTCAGGGGGTGCCATTCACTCCTGGAAAGACATTAGACGGTTCCAGCCACTCACGGAATGCCTCAGACGGTGCCAGAAACTCCTGGAAAAGGCTCATAAGGCACTGAAAACGTCCAAGGGATGCCAACCACTCCTGGAAACGCCTCATTGGATACCAGTCATTCATTGGAACGCCTCAGGGGGTGTCAGTCGTGCCTGGAAACGCCTTAATGGATGCTAGCCACTCCTAAACACACCTCAGACAATGTCAACCACCCATGGAAAATCCCCAGGGAATACCAGCCATTGTTGGAGACACTTTAAGGAGTGCCAGTCACTGCTGGAGACGTCTCAGTGGGTGCTAGCCACTACAGGAGACATCTCAGTGGGTGTCAACCACCTCTGGAGACGTCTGTCAGCCACTACTGGAGACATCTCAGTGGGTGTCAACCACCTCTGGAGACGTCTCAGTGGGTGTCAGCCACTACTGGAGGCATCTCAGTGGGTGCCAGCCACTGCTGGAGACGTAACAGGTTTATGACAGCTGCTGCGTCACCCCCCAGCCACTAGTACACAGGGAGGCCTGGCGCGACACTACTGCCTTGCACGACGTACAGGAAGAAGTTAGCGCGCGCTTCTTGCCGAGCCCTCTTTACGCCTGTCTCAGTCTCTGCCTTTGACTCCGCCTTCTGTCGAGTCCTATAGGATAAACCTTTATCTAACTTCAATAAAATCGTATGCATTCAATGTATTTGGAGAGCTTTACCGGAATAATTTAAACGGAGTGTAGAAATAAAGCAGAACTTCGATGAATATATCTTTCATGAAGAACCGAACCCAAAATATCTCGGACCCAACGAACACAACGGGAAAGCTGGCGGTTGAGCGGAAAACGGAACAATGGCTCCTATATTGGGGGAGAGACGGCCATCTCTCTTAATATTATTCTAATGGGCCCCTCTTGACTACGCCACGCTCCGCTTGTCAAATGTTTATATTTCCCACATTACCCACACTTGGCCAGGAAAGATGGCGTCATTAGAATACAAAGATACTTCATCATGAGAGAAAGGTTGGCAGTTGGCAATGCTGGCAGAAGCTAAGCTACTGAGTATATCAGTGTCGACAACACACACAGGCCATATGTGGCGCCTTAGTTCTCCAGGAAGCCGACGGATAAGCTAATTTTAGCCTCTCGTCTGCTAAAGTCTTATCGGTAGACAATATTTGTGTGTGTGTGTGTGTGTGTGTGTGTGTGTGTGTGCGTGTGTGTGATTACGTATTTACTCGTACGAGAAGAAAGGAACTTTGCACCTCAGGAAACCCCAAATCTTAGCTTCATCTCACACAGGCTTTTCAAGTCTTCCCAGTAACTCAAACCTCAGTGTACACATTCGTTTGTCCCAGACGTGGAGGGCCCGGTAGTATAATGCCAGTGGTCTGCATCAAGCACACACCTGGCCAGGATACAACAACAACAAAAACGTTGCTCATGATAAGGCGAAGCCCCTGACCCTCGCCTCCCGCTACCCTCAGCTCATCTTCAAGCTATGACCAAGACTTCAGATATTCCTCTTTTCTCCGAAGTTCCAGACACCTTCATCTTTGATTCAAAGTACTCGAGACCTTCCTCTTTATTTTGAATCAGTCAAAACTTTCCTCTTTACTACGAAATAATCGAGACCTTCTTTATTTCGAAGAACCAGCTAACAAGACCCGTAACAGATGAGAACTAGCATGGGCAAGTCGAGGGCTTCTCTCCTCTCCCCATAACTCATTCATCTTACTCCCGGCACCCGTCCTGTCGCGTTCCCTTACACCTCCTGCAGTACTTTGTTTCCATGTATGAATGCGAAAACCGAGCCGTTGGTAAGTACTCTACCTTGGGTTTACCACGCGCTGTAAATATGATCTTGAGCCTCTGCAACATGAGGGTAAGACACAGCTGGCCTCCCTCGCCACCTTTCCTGGGAATAGTGTAAGTCAAGCGTTTTGTTTACTCTGCGGCGTCTCTCGTAGTCCGAGTGTCGTGGCTTGTATCCCCCCCCCCAACACACACACACAAACACACACACACACACACGGTCTGTCGTTCGAAAGGTTGACTTTGTTTCAAAATTTTCTTTTCTTACTATTTTCAACTTGTTTTTACCCCATTCTCTTGGTACTTTTCAATCTCAGTCTCGACTTTTCAAATCTCCTGTCCCACCAGTCTGCTTCCACTTCAACCTCTGAGTACGTTCATGAGCTTTTAGTAGTGTGCCTCCTCGCATCTTCATCAATGGAACTTCGCTATTTTGTTAAAGGAACTTCTTCAATAAAAACATATTGTCCTCAGCAAAGAACGGTTGGTCTCACAAGCACAGTTCCAGACATGACGGCATCAGCACCCAGGCGGCCGGCCATACGTAGACCGCTCTTGCTGGCTCTCGTGCGATCGTTCTAATGAGTTTCCTGCAAACACACACACACACTAGCAACGTGGACCGCCAGGAGGCTCTGCCTCTGCACCAGTTCCAGGATTTTTAGTATATATCCTTGCGGTTCCCTACTGAATAATGCCTGTAATTCCGTCTGGCTAATCTTGCTTTTTTACTCCGTCCTTGTTGTTTCTTTATTCCTTCCATCAAAGATCCACATCTCAGTGGCGGTCTGTATACCAAGAGCACAGTTAAGAAGTCTTTGTTAACCGCAATTTTTCCTGAGGTAGATTGTTTGACTGATCCATTACCTTGGAATCTGCGAAACACATTAACATGACGGCCACTTTCTCTCTTCTCCTTCAAGTTCCTGTGATATTCTTTAGTAAACACAACGTGTGATCCAAGCCATGTACGTACGTATCCTTAGTCTCCTCCCTGCCATTAATGACTGACCCTCCCTGTCTTATGTCATCTCTGTACTTCCCGCTCGCCCTCAAGGATGTGAGTACATCACCTCACTCCAGCCTTCCTCTGCCACAGTCTTCTGCTCCTCTGTCGACGTCACGTATGAGCAAGTCTTAACAGCAATATCGTTTGTCTCTCAGTACAACGTCTTGTGGAGAGTCTCTCCATCTCTTCCCTTCGTCTGTCAGTTTTTGCAGAGAGATAACCTGACCTTCTCATGGTTCCCTGGGTTACGTCAGAACCCGTGATAACTAGCACCAACCCAGCCCTGAGACAGGAGCCCAGCATCACCTAACACTGTGGCTAGGTCCTAGCTGCGACACAGGGTCCAGGCTAGGAGTTTGAGCCATCAAAGGGTTATACAACTCCAGTCCTCTTGCAAAATAGCATTATCTGCAAAATATTTTCGCTATTTAGCTGAGGCAAGAGGAATACTAAAACTTTAAGGAGGAAAATCCTATTGGATCCCCAGTGGGGTAAGCGACCCTATATACACTCGAGGCAATTGGCCTGGGTCGTCAAAGAAATGTTTACTTCTTAGCAAGCAGGATATTAAATTCTGAAAATCTTTGATGATGCGACCGATTCTGACAGCCCGGAGCTGTGTGCGTGTGTGTGTGTCTGTACACACGCACACACACACACATACACACACACACACACACACACACATACGCACACGAAACTCCAGCCTCTTCATCTCATTAAACCTTTAATAATTTATATTCAAAATCCCACTTAAGTAAACAAAGGATTACTGTCAAGTCAACTAAGTTACACTTAGCTTTGATCAAATCTGCGTTTTCCAACTGTTTATTCGAGAATTAGTACGTAAGTGGCAAACCTTGTGTTTTGAGTAAACAAAGAAGCCATAAACCCTCTTAGTTGAATTATCATTCATAAACCATAAAGCAAGTGAAAATATACATATACATTAGCTGTACTGCTGTAAAGTCTTATTGATTTTCTTATTAATTGGAAAGATCTTCAGCCATGTTGGTCCACAATATGCGTTTCTGACCCGGCTTCCGAGACAGCGACCTCAGCTTATAACAGTCTCTACAGAAAACCAGCTTTGATTGAATTCACATTTTCCAAGAGCACATGGACGACGTTAATCAAGGACTGCTGCACATAGAGAATGAAATGCTCAACAAGCTGTTCGCATCCTGTATGGGCCAGAACTAGGATATGCTGCTTACTTTTGGGCGCCACACAAACACAAAGAGCTTATTGCGGCCAACAGCGCGGAAACAGATCTTAGAAAGATGAGTTACAGTGAGAGGTTAGATAAAGGTCATAAATCTATCCATGGCAGAGAAAAGAGTAAGGTGTAGCTTAATGACAAATCCTTTAATCTTCAAGATAGTTCGATGAGATCAACCGTGAACAGTAGCTCAAGAGATGCTGTTGTATGACAGCGGGAAAATATGCAAGATCTGTGGCCCCACGAGTGTACCCTCCCCCCCTCCTCCCGGTACAAAAAGGTAATGTCACACAAGAGCAGAACCTGGGGAGGGACTGGGGTCCATCCCTCCTCTTCCGACGTGGCCTCAAGACCTGGATCTTCGTCCCTAACCATTGCACAGCGTCCTCGGTCCTGTAGCCAACCTCTCCTATGCAGAACACCATCTGTTAACTTCCTCCCTCGGTCTCTTTCTATCTGAGGCATCTGTCCACCAAGGATGCCTCTCCTCTACGTCACCATCATATCTCTAACTGCGACCATCGTCTCAGCTCCCCCGGCCAGTGCTTGTGTTTGCTGTGGTATAAAAACACCCGATCCTCGGCTCTTGGATTATGAGTCTTCTGACACTGAAGGCACCTCACTCATGATCTCTTTACCTTCTATACTTTCCTTTATGTTTCTTGCATCTTTCTCCCAGTTCCTCCTGCTATGTACAATTCTTCGACTACTTGACATCCTGCCACGAAAAATGTCATCCTCGCATCCACACATTCAGATTTTTACGCAGGGGAGTTCAATGTACACCACAAGACTGATCAAATTCAATTGGGGATGATGCCACTGGAATTGAGGCACTATCGTCTTCCCTCCTAAATGATCTGGAACCAATGATTAACATCCAACACGAGTTCCCGATCGTCATGGCCACTTCCACCACACCTTCCCACTATTTCTAACCCTTAAGGTACTCCGACCACAATCTTATCAATATCACTTCCAGCTAGATACGACCATCCTCCATCCACCTTCCTCAAAATGCTTTCCTTGGTACTTTAGGAGAGCTCAGTGATCATCTTCGCACTGCCATTATCCTAACTTTCCTTGGAACCAGAACTACTTCGCCAGCCGAGATGCCTCCAGCTGTGCTGACGGAATAGCAGAAGTTAGCGTGATTGGAGGTGGAGTCTGCATTTCTTTATCCCTCATCCATGGTTTGATCGATGTTTCTTTGATGTGTTGTCCCTTTAAGGACAAAGGATTTTGACATGTGAAACTTTTTTCTCCTAAATCTCACTTTGTATTTTGTTCCGCTGGTTATCACTATAATGATAGAATATGGACTCCTGATTTGACTTGTTCTTCTAACCAAAAATATCACCAAAAGCTTCAGTAACTCGACCTTTCCTTTCCTCTTCCGACCTGAACAGTCTCTGAGTAACTTTCCTCCTGACAGAGTCGCTCTTGAATTCCTTACTCTCCTTTAACTCGACTTTGAATGATTCTATAACTAGTCCTCCTCCTCAGCCTCCTCTCTCTGAACCTATGTCCTCTTACATCGTTCCCGTACACAGTCATCCTCCCAGCTATAAGTAGGCAAAACGTAAGCTGTGGATGGGGTAACTACCTGGAGGAGTTTGTTTGCCTCTGAGCTGAGGCCGATCCTTGCTCGTGTATTTCGTCTCTATGTTAACGTGAACTGGTTCTAACAACCCTCTGCAACCCATGGTAGCAGGTCGGCAGGTGTGACTGTGTCTCGTTACACTCACTACCGTCAGGGACTCATCATTATCAATGTCTCGCCTACGTCACTCATCTTCCTTCCCCTTCCCATTTTTTCCTCTACCATCGTCACACATTCATTGCCACTTTTCATATTGTTAATTTCTTCAAAACATTACCTTTCCTTTTTTCCTCTCGTTTGGTTATTTCTTTATTCACTGTCCGATCTTGATAAGTCCTTCTATGAGTAAAGGATATCCATGTGCTGTAATGGCCATGTCATGTGATCACTTCTTCAGGGCGTGCCCTAGGGGCAGGTCTAGGAGTTCCCACTTGGAGGGTATTAGTGTAGCTTAAAGAGTAATATCTTGGACTTTCCATCTGTCACGTGTGTTCCGCTGTGTGCATGAGGCTGCGACTTTGACTTCGTTTCAATACTTTCGACTGATTAAAAGGTAATGTTATGGAGGAATATTCATGTGTATGTTTGTGTTTATGTTTTTTGGTCGGACTTAATTTACAAATTAGTCTGTGTAAGTACAAGTGTGTAACTGTGCTTGTGAGTATGTATTTAGATACATGTATGTTTGTATAAGTGATCATGTGTATACACAAGCATGTATACCCGCATTTTTACCCCTTTGAGTATTCATGAGCATGCTCTTATAACCTCACATTTCTCTGGTAGAAACTTTTGAGTTTCCTTTGGCAGCCATCCTTACTCTCTCTCGGCTCAGATGTCCCACATGTCCAATTCTGTCGCTGTAGAGATCTTTGTACGCGACCTTTCTGAAACTGTGCCTAATGACCTTCCTGTTATGCCATCTTGTTTTGGAGTCGCTTCGGACTTCAGAGAACTGATTTCTGTTAACGTCATCATGGCCGACATACTTCCAGTGTCTGAGAACTTCTTTCAGCTCTTCATTGTTCATTTCGTTCAGTTCTGGTACTATTTACGTTGCGTTCTGTTTGACCTTCCCAGCACCTGTATACACCCCTCACGGTGAGACCATAAAATGCTGCGGTATACTGAAGCTTCATGTCAGTATAAGTACTGTAGGCCGTCTATAACGTCTCACTCTCTCTGTACTTGGAGGCAAGTTTGACAACGACGACCATCACACAATGGGTTTCCGTTACGACTCGCCAACGTGACTTCCCGGTAGTAAATTCAGCGCCACATTAAGATCTCCTTCCTTCGTCGACTCAACCATTTAACTTGTTTTGCCTGTGTGTGTGAGAGTACCGCATTCCCTGTCGTTCCGCAGTTCATCTACAAGTTTGGTAGTCAGCAAACATAGCCAGATATAACCTTGTCACATTTATGACGTCACATCCATGGCTCAGGTAGAGCAGTGGTTCCAGCGCTGATCCCTGAGGCACCCCGCTTGTCACACGCCCACCTCGAACAAAAATTTGATGACGTGTTCTCTCTCTCTCTCAGTCAGCTATCAAATCCGTTGAGTTGTTCCTTTCCCTAACATCAACTCGAGGATATAACTTCATCCTGACTGTTCTGTTTGGGACGGTATAACACGTCCTCCACCACTCGAAGAACACACAGTACACCCATCTAAGTACGTCTTATCTATCATGTTGCGCTTCCCTGGCAGATATCCAGAAGCTTATTGGCGCTTCATCTCTTCTGAGTCCAAGTGTCTGCCGCTCACGTTAGTACCTGTCAGGTACGATGTCCTCTGTCTGATTCCTTGTCATTTCCTGCAGCATCTGGCGACGTCTGGCTGTAACCCAGGGATGAATTTCCTCTATTTATTCTCCACATCAGCTCTTCTTCCTCCCAACATACCGTTATCATCTCCCTTGTCCAAGTTGTCTACACTCTCCCTGAGCACTGCGGTTGTGTGCCATCCGGATCGTCAGGCTCATCCACCTGCAGCTGACCCATGAGTCGTCTTCCTCACAAAGGCGTCACCCCCATGCTCGCCAGCAAGCTCCCCCCCCCCCTCCCGCCCATCCTCCATTTTCTTATGACACTCTATTTTCAATTTGTTTGATATGAATAAAGATCAGAACTTTGTGTTCGAATGTGTCAGAGTGTCCTTATGCGTGTCAATATTTCTCCATAGTTCCTTAACTAACCACTTGGCCCTATAATGATAAGTTGCCCTTCACAAATTTGAGCGTCTGTGACGATCCCTGACTTGCTGTCAACAGATCCTTCACAAGTCTCGTGTTGCCGTCGTCCTTCCGCTGTGGCGCTGCCGCCCCCGGGGGTCTTGTGCCGCTGACCGTCTCCTGTGCTCCTCACAGCTCATACACAGGGTGTCCAGCGTCTCGCGTTACGTCTACAGTTAAACCGTTCAGTTCTCTTTTGGTCTTCGTTTCTCTTCTCCAGGTATATATTTCTACAGGCATAACTTCGCTTGCGATTCTTTGCAAATTTCTTAACCCGAAAAGTGGTCACCCCTCACACTCCTGCATGTCCCTCCCTTCTCAGTCCCTCATCTTGGTTGCCGACTTTTCAGACTTACTCTTATGATTCATGGAAAAATTTTGCATCATCTCTCGCCTTGTACACAGCAGTCACCACCAAGGTTATCTCTTCCTCCTTTATTATTCTGCTGTACTTATTCCTTGCCCTCTCGTACGTACCTGCCCAGTGCTGGGTGGCTACAGCCCTTCCTATGTCTCCACATCGCATCCTCAAACTGTCATATTTGTCCACAGATTTAGTGTGTGTGTGTGTGTGTGCGTTTACTTCAGCACGAGAGGTGATCCACTGTGCAATTGTTTTCAGATTTTGGTATTTACGGGAAACAAAGATTTTTTTCCTTTTGTCATATAATTTCTTAAGGCTGACAGTGTTGGGAATCACGTATGGCGGAGTGAAATTCTGTCGTCGGACATCTCCAGTGTTGCCATACACATCGACTCCCACGTCATCAATATCTTCAAGTTCAAAAACTTATATAAGAACCGTAATCTTCCGAGAAACCGATACGATCAAACGCAGGTTTCCCCTGAAAATGTAATATTACCAAAAATATATACACACAAACATATATTACAAATTTCGCGTATATCACAACTGTTATTAGCATGAGGGATATCGAAGCCGGTGACGCAGGCATCCGGACGCCGGCAATAAAAAATTCTCAATGTTCAAAAAGGTATCCGGCACAGATCAAAGCCGGGCCAGGGAGATTGCCGCGACTTTGATACAGATAACTTTTATTAAAAACGTCGGCCGGTCGGAGCCTACGTAAGCTGGAGACAATTTTTAATTTGCTTCCTCAGGTCGCGTGCGTGTGTGTGTGTGTGTGGGGGGGGGGGGAGGGGATCAGAGTGAGGGTAGGAAAGCAATAAGTGGTGTGAGAGAGAGAGAGAGAGAGAGAGAGAGAGGAAGTAAGAATAATGGTAGTATGGGAGACTGTGGAAGGGAACTGTGGTACGAGAAGGGGAGAGGAAGGGGTGTGGCTGTGGTTGTGATTAGTGCAGGGCGTGTGTGGTACTGTGGTAGCAGAGGAGAGATTACGACGGGTGTGGAGGTAGAGTGTACCTATGGGAGGGTATGGTAGACATCATGGTTGGGGAGGTGCAGTATGAGGAGGGCACAGTAAACCAATCCATAATACAGATATTACAGAGGGATGAATTTCATCGGGTGTGCATCTGTCCTGCGATAGGACCCTGAAGTCTTCACAGGACGTCGCAAGTCTTCATTTGCAATCCTTATTTCTCGCGTGAAGTCATCCTCATTTGTAAACATATTTACGTGCGAATCGGGCTCTTCTAGCTTGTGATTTACACAGATCATCATCAACAGAAGCAACTGTAGAACACGACTTAATCTAAGAGACCTTTATGAACAGTGGCCTGTGTTCCATCCTTGTCAGGCGGATCTCCAGCCAGTGGGAGGGATCCTGCAACGCTTCATACCTATTGCGGGTCGCAGTGTCAAAGGCTTTCTGGTAGTCCTGAAGTACACACTTCACCCACACGTCTCCTTCTTCTCAACTTTCGCTGTATCATAAAAGTACCAAAGAATCTTCATCACAAGATTTCCTTAATGAGTTTACAGACGTGGCTTTTAATGTTGGATGTCTGCCACATCAGAGTACACACACAATCACAACATACAACAACCACTCCACAATTCACAACATTATCATTACATCATAATTGGCCACACCACACCATAACACAACACACTACGCAATGCTCGTCGCACAACCATCTGGAAGCAATAGATCCAGTGAGACCCAGCTGGACAAGGAATGTTGCATCAGGTGTTTCCCTCACAACACACGCATGTATGGGTAAACTGCTATCCGTTTGCGTCTATCTTGCTTCACCGTGTGTACTCACCGTGTACTTATTCACTTAACATACGCGATTTTGTCTCTGTTGCGGTTATTTTCTGGTTTTGTTATACATAATGAAAATGTTGGTTGTGTACTTACTCTTCTTGGGTAGTGAGGGCTGCGAGCAGGGCGTGGTCTGCGGGGAGTCCACTGGCAGGGCTGTCACCTCACTCACAGAGCCGCTGTACCTGCCGGAGGAGAGACCACCTGTCATGCACCTGCACCTGGAGAGACCATATGTCATACACCTGCACCAGGAGAGAGAGAGAGAGAGAGAGAGAGAGAGAGAGAGAGAGAGAGAGAGAGAGGAAATGTAACATAATGCCACATTAATAAATATAGCACTAAGGGTTTCTATAAAACCATGAGGATGCTATACAACGATGGGAGCGCTGTACATGTTGTCGTTTGTTTGGCTCGTTTACCTGAATGTCGCTACATAACAGTGGGTGGTGATAATCCCCAGAGGATGACACATGACCACGGGCGGCGCTACATAACGCAGACGGCGATACAGAACCACAGTTGATATATCTAATGAAGACAACGCTACAAAACCATCGGTTACATTATGTAGCGTAAAGCGGCGCTACATAACTCCCTGGATGACGCTAGGCAGGGCTGCAGCGCTTCATAGTCCAAGAACAGCACTTCACACGCGTCAGTTGCTGTGCTCTTGTTAATGGGTCGCTATTGTCACTCTAAATACCTTGGCGGAAGCTGATAAACCCGTAGCCACGCGAAATAAACCCAAGGCCCGCACTAGCTAAACCCAAGGTTGTCGCTGTGACTAGCTTTTGGTAAACCCATGAGGAAATAGCACATAATCCATGGGCGGGGTATATAAACCCACGTGCGGGTCAAATAGGCCCAGATGCGGGTAAGATAAACACTAGGCTGGTCAGATAAACCAGCGAGTGGGTTGAAAAAAAAAAACCGTGGATGGGTCTAATAAACTATGGGAGGTCCAAATAAATCCGTGGGCGGGGTATATAAACCCGTAGGCGACGCTATATAAAAGGTGGGCGGCAGTAATCAGAGGAGAGGGGCGGCTAACCACCCACACCATTTTGTGAGTCGTAAGTAATTTTTCATGGTATCTTCAGGAGGGAGCCAGGCCAGCCAACCGCTAGATCTCGCTCACTCCGCCTCTCTCCTTCACTGTTCTCTCAACCTAGCACGGGCTAACCACTTCACTAAATACATGTAAGTACTTTCCAATCACAATTTAGTACATCTATAAGTATATTTTACGACATTATACGACTATAGCTGCCTGAAGTGGCACAGGATATATAGATGGAGTCCAGACGAAGTGTTAAAGAAAGCGTTGAAGGTTAGCGACGGCCGCCGGTGTTGCCTGGCCACAGGGCGCCGGTCTAATAAGTAAAAAGGATTCGCTCTAACACAGGAACTAATCACGTAATTGATTAGGGTGAGATTAAGCATGTCAACAAGACAATTTCTCATGGAGTGATAAGTCGATCTCTGATAAGGCCTCACTCACTCAATGTCCAGGGAAAAGAATTACCTTGTTGGAAACTCAAGAGGTTGCAGTTCCACCTTAAATAGGTCGGAGCGAAGCGTCGTTGTCTCTACTCCAGCCAGTGTTTTATATTTCATTTCTGGCGTCCCCTCCTGTAGGTGTGATCTGCAATGTTTCTAGGGGAGTGTGAATGATGCAATAGTTACCTTCTGTTTTATAGTTAATTAATAATTCCTTTGATCTTTAATTAACAATACAAAAAGATGTTTTCGGAAGCTTAAATCTTATCGAACCTTTTTCAACAATGAATCAAAACTGTATTATTTCTTCTCTTAAGTTAAACAACGATCAAGTATAAGTAAAGGCACCATCCTCCTCAAGCGGAGGACTTGTAATTTGTTTATCTTTCACTATTTACCGAAAAATAAGATAACAAACAACCAACAACTCAGTTGCTCACCACGCCGTTTTCCGTTTTCTATTAATCTTGCAGTGGTGCATTAGGAAAATTGTTGCCACTGAGAAAAATGGTGTCGGGCGTTGCTATTCACACAAAAATGTTCGCACCAATTTGTAACACGGCTGAGGAATCAATCCTGATAATTACCACGAAGAACATGGCGTCCGGAACACTGACGTCAGGGGAAAGTCTTGATTTTTTTTTTCTATGTTAGCTGAGACGGCACGGGCAGCTAAGGCCCTAATTAAGGCCACCCCATTAACGCTATATGTATATATATACCCTAGCCTGAGCCAGGTACCCATTTTATAGACCAGCCCCTAGGAGTGGATGAACAGCTGGGTGGACTGTGGACCGACTGCCGCAACCAGGATTCGAACCTATGCGCTCGACC
>JAYMFT010081817.1:0-14267 GCA_038088735.1 Panulirus argus | reverse complement strand
CTATATTTCAATTAGGGCCCGGCCTTGATGTGGACTTTTGTCCGTGACTGGAGCCTTCAAAAAAAAAAATAAAAAAAATAAAAAAAAACATACTAAAACATTTTATCAAGAGCAACTCTATAGATGAAGGCCAACTCTGATTTGTGCTGGGAAAAAGTATGCAGACTCAGTTACTAGCTCATAATTGCTAAGGCATTTGGCAAAGACTTTTCTTCTTTCTTGCTTGTTTACTGTAACCTACTTTAGTGAGGTAGCACCAGGAACAGATGAAGGAAAGGTCTCAATTGCTTGCATCTATTTTCTTCACCAAAACCACAAGGTAAACCACAAAATTTGACTAGGTGGTGAAACAAAACATTAAGGGTAAGCTAGGGAGATGGATCATTCTTTTTTGAGACTATTCAAATTTTCAGCAAAAATAACCACGTCTGATAAAGATGTTCTCTTAGGGGTTCCACAAGGAATGATATTAGTTTCACTTTTTTTTATAATTATGATATCAGATAGCAACAGAGAAACACTACAAAGTATAGTCAGATGCTGTACTAAAAAATTAGAGTAAGCAGGAAGATAATATCAAAACAGGAAAACAGTGATGCAAAAAACGTATGGGATACTGATGGGCAAAAGTGAATCTGATGGAATTCAACCAAGATAGATTTGAGTAAATAAGTCATGGAGCACTTAACTATACATTGATGATTCTGCATAAAGACCTGACAGGGAAAGTGATAGAAAGAAAAGGAAACATAGATCTTGGAGTAATCACAAACAAGAAACAAGAATTCAGAGAGCATACCATATTAAGAAGGTAGTTCTCACAAGCAAGTAATAAGTGGTATGATAATGAAAACTTACTAAAGAGACAGAAAACTACTGATGAAGATATTCACTGTATAAGAAGCAAAATTGAATACTGCTGTATTGTATGGTCATTAGCCAGTTAATGGAAATAAACAAGTTTGAGAGAATTCAGAAGCACTTTTTGGCAAAATACAGTGGTTGAAATATGTGAAATGTCATGAGAGGATGAAAGAGTTGAAACATTTTAGCCTAGGAAGAAGAAAAGATATGTGATAATTTATGCATGGCAACATATCGAAGGGATAACAATCAATATTATGGGACTAAAAACCTCTTGCCTGTGAGGAAAGAGTTATCAAGTCTTCAAGAATAACATGGAATATACCAAAAATATCTCTCAGAAATATATGAAAATCCAGCTAAAAGATAGAAAGACTCGTATACTGCTGGTAGAAATAAGAAACATGCTTGGTACAACTTCAGAAACACTTAAAAAACTCTATGGTTGAAATCGGTCATGGATGACAGGATTGTACATCAGGATTATACTTATATAAAGCAAGATGTGTGCTACTTACCCACCCTCCCTCATGGCAAAATCTTGTTGTTTTAATTACTTGTAGGTAGGAACTCTCCTTTGCTCCCACCACCTCTGACATGTTGATGCTCTTTTTTCAGTCTCTGTTTTGTCATCCTTTCTATACGTCAAACCATTTGAGTATACCCTAATTGGCCTTCATAAAGAGATCATATTCACTATCACACCTCTCCGACATTGTTATTTCATACAAGATCAACTTTCGTTAAAGTCACAAACAACCTTCAAGTATTTCTCTTCCATCATATCTGCCCACTTCCTTTCTCTGTATTTTAGGTTCACGACAATACTCTTAGCACTGCCATATCTTAAGGGGTACCAGTCTTTTCCCTTACAGTTGCCAGTTAGTACAGTCACTCATTTCTGGCATTTGAATTGTGTGTGATTCACTGCGTATCATCAACAGGAGAGTGATATGATAATGTTAATATAGATGTAATTATATGAATGACAATCATTCACGGGGTACACCTGCTGCTGACATTGTTCAGTTAAAACCTATTTACCACATGACATACTGGATACCTTAAGCATGCAGCCATGCACTTCCAGACAATATGGACAAATATTAGATGCCGGGTAATAATTACAGCACGACATGATGGGGCTAGAAAGAAAATATGTTGTTGCTCTTATTCTAGCTGTGGGTGGTAACACAACAGTGGTGATAATAGTGTAATGTTGAAACTGTATTGATAATGATACCAAAAATGGGCTACAATCAACATTGGTTCGTAATAACCGAGGTCCTGTTGGCATTGGCACTGAAATATTGCTACAAAACATGCATATATTGAAACAGCTGGATCATATTGTTATCACTGATTGTGAGTGCAATGTGCTGTAATACTGTTCAAGTATGTGTAATATCCTCGAGATTGTTTGGGAGAAATATGGAATCAAGGCAGCTGGTATGAAAAGGGGAGGGTATGAGTGATCAGTCTGTCGTTTTAATAAGCTGTTGACCACGACAATGTAGCTGTAGGTTTTGCATCACCATTGCATCCGATATGTAGTCATTAGAAACACCACTTGGCTGTCATATGGGTGATGCTAGAAGATATGGATATGAAGTATATCACTGTCACTGCATAATCATGATACAAAGTAAGTCATTCGAAATTACGTTTATTGTATATTAACAGAATATTTTTTCAAGCCTGCTCCAGTGTCACCTCAACTCAGCAAATTATGCATTATAGTCCTATTTGGCAACTCATCCCTTACGTTGTGAGTCATTGTATTTTTTACAATTAATTTGTGAACACCATTGCAGCTAATCGTCACCGGTTTTACATGATATTATACTGTATCTAACTTCATTCTGTTCATCACAAATAAAGTATATAATGCAGTTACCATGTCTTTATGGGATGCAGCTCACAGTTAGATGTACCAACCATACCAAGTTGCTTCACATCTCTAACGTGTAATCATTTCCAAGTACATAGGACCCTGGGGGGCAGAGAGTTTTTGGGGTGAATGTACATACCTAAATCTTTCCACTTCCCTCAAACATCCCCTTTGAATTTATAATGAAACATTGATTTTGGGAAATCTGAATTATTTTCACTTTATATAATGTGTTTTTTATGTTTACATATCTGTTCAGAAATTATATGATATACTTCCTTTTTATATTTATACCTCATTTCATTTTATCCCTGGGATAGGGTAGAAAGAATATATTCCATGTATTCACTGCATGTCATAGAAGGCATCTAAGAGGGTGGGGAGCAGTGGCTGGAAATCCTTTCTTCCTGTGTTACTTTCCAAAAGAAGGAAAAGTAAAGAGCCAAGTGAGGGATTTACCCTCTAAGGCTCAGTCATCTCTTCTTGGCACTACCTCTCTCAAGTGAGAAATTGTAAATGTATGAAAAAAAAACTTTTTATCATATCCTCTTTACTGTATGTGTGCATATTACTTGAAATTCCAAATTATTGGTTTGCAGTCTTCAAGACAAGAAAGATTGTGCCTTTACAGTCATAACTAGATATACTCCTTGGAATCAAATCCAGTGCTTATCAGTTCTGAATGCAAAGTTTTACCCTCATCAAATACAGTCCTTATCCGTTCTGAATGCAAAGTTTTACTCTTATACCACATGTCCATTAACTTACTAATGAAATAATTGTAATCTGTCTTAACATTTATTACATTTGTATGAGCAGCAGGTGCCCAGTAATCAAATTTAGAAAGAAGAGAACAGTTAAAAGGATGTTGTAAATTAAGTCTAAAGCAAATAAGATATAAAACAATTCCATTATTTGATATAATACTGTGCACAGATGTAATATTGTGTTCTGAAATCAGAAGGCACAAGCTTAACCCAGGAAGTTGGTTCTGTTGGTTATTTCCTAACTGGTTCATGTTGTGTTAAAGCTGTCACCTCAAAAAAGCAGACAGCGTTGGCCATTATTCTGCATCGTTTTGACATGGAAATTCAGACTCTTCCACATGAAATCATGACCAATGTTGTTTGAAAGTGTTTTTAATGTTGCTGTTATGCACTGCATGATACATTTGATCAAACTCATACTTACCTTCTCAAGCACATAAACTATAAACAGTTTGACATTCGTAACCAAATCATAGGGATTATTTTCATGTAGTTAAGTAGTTGTTGATCCATATTTTCATAATAGCTGAATCCTGCTTGACCCAGCATCTGCTCAACAGGAAAGCTCATGGATAGGATAAGACTCAGTGTTAAAGACTTCTTAAGAGTTATGAATAAGAAAAGTACATTACCATAAAAATTGAATTATTGATTTTATATGCATTTTTTTTGCTACTTTATCCATAGAAAGCAGTAACAGTGATCCCAAGTAGCACTGTTACTGAGAATTATAATACAGCATCTGTGATTAGCTATTCTTTCTTTTATGATCCTTATTAGAATATGAATATTGAATAAAATCACCTTAGATTAGCTACATGCAAGCAAAAGAGATTAGTGACAGAATATCCATATTTTCCAAAACTTGGATTATGATGATGAGCTGTGAAAAATAGTGAACAGCAGTCCTTTATTTATGGAAACATAACAACAGTCCCTTGGAAGGGCAACACACTGCTTATTTTAACATTTGCAGTTTATGTAAATCAGAAAACTAATTTTCATTTAGAATGGATTGCAGTGTATATGATTTTTCAAACCATATTCTCACTTGTTATATTAAATGCATCAGTTTTAGTAGTGTATTTGGATTTTAGATGGACAAGATGTAGTGCAGGATAGACAATATTAGTGAGTGTTTTACATATGAAAGCAAGCTGCCCAATTCCACTGCTTGTTACATGAAATGTAACAAGGGAATTTAATGAAATATTTTTGCAAGAGTTTGAACTTCTTTATTATGAGTAAATTCCTATGAAATCGATACATGTCAGTATAGGTTGAACCTCTGTAATCCATCAATCTTGGGACCTGACCACTGCCAGACCTCAGAAAATGCCTGAAAACAGACATTGACCCCTAAGGGCACCCCTGTGTAAACATGTGCCCAACCCCAAGTCTTTTCAGTTCATTCCACATGCATATTACCATGTTATCAAAGGTTAGAACAGAGCTTAAAGCATGAAATGATACAACCAATAATGCTTCCAAACAAGGTCCTGCTTTAGGGTGTACCAAACAATTATATTAAATGAAAAATATTTTGCACTTTGGATCAAGGCCAACATAGTTAAGTCACGTCCACATTATCAGACAGTTCCCAGCGATCTGTGCCCTCACTGGGCAAAGTCTGTCCGGCATACCTGTGTTGTTGTCCACAATATTGAGGTGGTTGGCCAGTCAAGTCGTACAATAGCCAGTAGGTGGTCGGCGGGCCATGAGTGTGTTATCACCATGCATAGCAAAGTTGAAAGAAAAGAAATAGTGCTGTGTAGCATATTGATTGCTGTGCGCATAAAAGAGAAAAAGAGAAAAGTGCTGAAAACTATATGGTGTGGCTGGTAGTGCCGTTGCTCTAGATCCAGCATCAAACCATCAGGCAGTGTCTGATTTTGCTCAACTATGGGCAAGGGCAATCCGCTGATTTGCCCGTCATAGTTGCCACAAATTGCCTGATGACGGACTTAACACTCATGCCCGCCAGGTACTGCCCAATAGTGTGGATGCTCTTTTACAATGTGCTTTAGCTTCACGCTTGAAGTAATTTTCAAACCATTCAAGAATAATTATAGCTGTCATCCACCCTTTTTTAATACCATGGTAAATAAGAGGAAGAATTTTCATTCCTTTAAAGGCCCTCGGGTGAACACTCTTACCATCAGCTTGGTTTCACATGTTTCAACAGCATTGCTGCAGCCAAGAATTGTTACCCCATTTTTGAATTCTTGCCCCTAGATAGAGACTCCCTAAATCTTGGGCAAGGGTTTTTTATGGCATGCATTGCCAATACATGGCAGATTCGTCAGCATTATACACTTATTCTGGGGCTAAGTTTTGTGCTGCCACTAACTGTGCAAATTCATCCACAAACTTTGTCACAGCTAAGCATCTCCCTAGAAATGCTTACACCTTCATTACATCGAATCTTAAACCACTATATAATTGCACTGTATAATTCTGTACTCCTAGTACCTATCAAAGTTTTCCAAAACTTTAAACTTTTCTGGCATTCATTTTCAGCAAAATACTTAAAAATCTGCTCCTTTTGTTTCTTTAAGTCACACACAATTGATGATCCAATCTCAAAGTACTCATACAAAGTCTTTACAGAAGTTCATTTATCTAATTTTCTCAGTAACACCACCTTTTTAAGCATCGATAATGATTTATGCTTATGCTTATTAGTGCTATCACCATCTTCTGCACCTCTTGGTCTCTTGGATGACATCCAGAAGGGCTAAAATACAGCTAAATACGAGAAGTTAACAGGACTGTTAATTAGCTCGGCTGCAGTGTAAGCAGATTTGGCATCTTGTCACTGCTAACTTGCTAACAGGGCCACCCTGGTGGCATATCCACAAACTAATGGCGGCAGATTCAAAACATGCTGGAGCATGGCAGTTGCCGGACCACTGAGCTCTGGATTAGAGAGGTACAACCTGTACCAACCTTGGTGTTTTTAAGACCAGTTCTGTGAAGGTTAGCATACTGATATGAATGCTGCATTGACTTGTGTTTTTAGTTTAATTGGCCATTGTTTTGCTAATGTAATTTGCAGTGCATTACCTGCAAGCATGTCTTTTACAACACAGTATTAAGACTACGTAGGTACTAGTTTTTGTTTTACATTGAGAAGTACCAAGTAACTCATGAGAACATTCCTTGTACATTAACTGCCACACACTTCAGAGGTCATATTTTAGTTTCCAATTAAAGGGTTTGATTGATATTGAGAATTTGGAATGTTTCCTGAAAACATTTCTGAGTTTTATTATTAGTCAAATATATTACTCCTGTAGATTCAATGATGTTGATTAAAATGTCCTTTGTAATTGTGTTTTTAAGGTTTTGTTTATTTTCTTTTAGAAAAGCTTAATCAGGATTGTGATAATAACCACAAAAATCATTCCATGTACTAGTCAGGATTATTAGGCATTTCCCATTGAATGTATTTGTTGTCAATTATATGTAATCTTGTAAATTTGTTTTCATATCCTTCATGAAACTGGTAAAAACTCCTCTTGTGAAGTGGATGTAGCATGTAAAGAAGTGGTTGATTTTATGCAAGGGCTTCATTTCTTGTCAGCATTTATGTAATGGTTTTGTATTCCTGTTGTATTCCCTAATCAGGTTCTGTGCTATAATGACATTTATGAATTAATCAGAGATTAGAATGGAAAGATGAGAATGGAGAAGCTGAAAGATAAGGTAAAAGTAGGAGGTTTGATGATGTAGAAGAGTAATTTCATAAAAGTTTTTAAATGTGCTGAGTACATGTCTGCATATTGGCAAAAATGGAAATTTTGCTTAAAACCAGAGGCATGGATGAGCAAAGAAGAATCAATACAGCAGAAATTAGTTGACCTGTAGAATACACGGGTATTAAGAACAGGAAATAGATGCAAATTGCTTATGGTTTTCATGGAGTCTTCTGTGGCCACCCCCTTGAGATAGTTCCAGAAGGGAACAGGCATCAGGGATATAGATAGATAGATAGATGATTACTTTACTACCAGTTACCAGCTATAGATGTTATTTTTGAAGTAAAGAAACATGGATATGGCCATGATTAAAGGAGATAGCCAGTGGTGATCACATTTGGTACAGAGCTAAGTAGATAGGAGACTCTTGATCAGGTTAAAAACTTTACAAATAATAATGAATTCAGAATCTTATTCATCAGAGGTGATAGACTGAGGAAAGAAAGAAGGAAGTAAAACAGTTATAAGGCAAATAAGATGGAGACATCAAAAAAGGCTAGAGAGCAGAACAACCCTGCCAGTACCACAAAGAGGTCAGGGGTGTTAAGTGATAAGAATGACTACAAATGCAGTTGGACTAAACCACAAAGAGGTCATAGGTGTTAAGTGATAGGAATGATATCTGAAAAGAATAGCTACAAATGCAGATGAATTAATAGTTGATGGAAAAGAAGTGGAGCTTAAGGAACGAATTAGGGAGCAGTGGAGACAAAATTTACAAAAGACAGAAGATTTGACCTAATTTGTCCCTAGTGGTACTTGATGGCAAGGAGGGAAAGAAAAGAGAAAGAGGAGGGGACTGCTACTCATAACTCTCAGGGTTTTCATATGTGTTTCATGTGATTATATTTTACCCTCCTATGGTTTTCATTCTAATGAAGTATTGTATTTGATTCTTAATATTGGCTTTATTGCATATCACTTACTTTCATACATTATCATATGCATTGCACATTACTCATAAAGATTATATTTTTTTGCCTGTGCAAATTAAATAAATTTTTGTTCCCAATGTTGCGTGTTGTTTCCAATGTGTGTATGGATCATGGTGAGGTGTCGAGGATTGGCAGTATGCATGTACAATACCATTGTGTAAAGGCATTGGGGTTAAAGGTGAGTGTTCAGATTGCAGAGGTAAAAGTTTGTTGAGTGTATTTGGTAACTTGTGTGGGAGAGCAGTGACTGAGAGGTTGAAGTTATGTACAGAGCATCAGATTAGGAATAGCAGTGTGGTTTCAGATGTGGTAGAGGATGTATGGATCAGGTGCATGCTTTCAAGAATGTGCTCGAGAAATACTTAGAGAAACAGATGGGTTTATTTGTGGCATATTTGGATTTGGAGAAAACATATAATAGGGTTGATAGATTTACCTTGTGAAAGATTTTTTAGAACATATGTTGTGAGAGGAAAGTTGCTAGAAGCAGTGAGAAGTTTTTATCAAAGGCATAATGCATGTGTATGATTAGGAAGAGAAGAGAGATAATGGTTTCAGGTGAAGACTGGTCTGTAGAAGAGGTGTGTGATGTCACCACAGCTGTTTAATTTATTTATGGATGGGTTGATGAGGGAGGTAAGTGCAAGAGTCTTGGAGAAAGGTGTGAGCATGCAGTCTATAGGAGATGAGAGGGCCTGGGTATTGGGTCATTTGTTGTCATTTCCTGATGGTACAGCACTGATGGCAGATTTTTGTGAGAAACTGCAAAAGTTTGTGACTGAGTTCAGAAGAGTGTGTGAAAGGAGGAAGTTGAGGTTAAATGCAAATAAGAGCAAGGTTTAGCAGAGTTGAGGGACAGGTTAATTGGGATGTGAGTTTGAATAGAGAAAAACTAGAGGAAGTGCAGTGTTTTAGATACCTGGGAATAGGCATAGCAGTGAATGGAGCCATGGAGGGGAAGTGAGCCATAGGATGGGTTAAGGGACGAAGGTTCTGAGAGTTTTGAAGAATGTTTGGAAAGAGAGATCAGTATCTGGAGGGGGGGCA
The DNA here is from genome assembly GCA_038088735.1 of Panulirus argus. Classification (NCBI taxonomy): domain Eukaryota; kingdom Metazoa; phylum Arthropoda; class Malacostraca; order Decapoda; family Palinuridae; genus Panulirus; species Panulirus argus. Next base: position 5,002 of record JAYMFT010081817.1, on the reverse strand, counting down.
AAAATGGGTATGTTTGAAGGTATATTAGTCCTGACAATATTATACGGATATGAGGCATGGGCTGTAGGTGAGGCTGTATGGAGGAAGGTGGATGTTTTGGAAATGAAATGTTTGAGGACAGTATGTGGTGTGAGTTGGTTTGATTGAGTATTAATGAAAGGGTAGGAGAAAGGTGTTGTGGTAATAGAGTGTGGTTGAAAAAGCTGAGGAGGGTGTGCTGAAACAGTTTGGATATATAGAGAGAATGAGTAAGGAAAGGTTGACAAAGAGGATATATCTGTCAGAAGAAGAGAGAACATGGAGAATGGGGAGACCAAATTGGGTGATGGAATGATGGAATGAAAAAGATTTGAGCAATTGGGGCCTGAACCTGCAGGAGGGTAAAAAGTTTGGACGGGATCGAGTGAATTGGAACTGTGGTATACAGGGGTCGACTTGCTGTTAATGGGCTGAACCAGGGCATATGAAGTGGCTGAGGTGAACCATGGAAAGGTCTGTGGGGTCTGGTTGTGTATAGGGAGCTGTGGTTTTGGTGCTTTACACATGACAATTAGAGTGTATGTGAATGAATGCAGCCTTCCTTTGTCTGTTCCTAGTGCTACCTAGTCAATGTGGGTAATGGTAATCAAGTATGAAAAAAAAAGAAATCCTTGTAGAGTTGTGTGCTGAAAAAGGACTGGGGATTGGGAATACATGGCTTAATAAGAAAGATATGCATAGGTATATGTGGGTGAGTACAAAAGATAGTGAGAAGGCATTATTGGATTACATACTAATTGACAGATGTGCAAAGGAGAGACTCATAGCTGTGAGTGAGCCTACAGGGGTAGGTGGTGGGATGTTTGATCATTACCTGATGGAGGCAAGAGTGAAGACTTGTAAGGGTTTTCAGAAAAGAGGAAACAGTATTAGTGAGAAAAGGGACATGTAAGTAAATAACCTTGGAAAAGAGTTGTATATGAAGAAATACCAGGAGAGATTGGGTGTAGAATGGCAAAAGGTGAGAACAAATGAAATAAGGAAAGTGGTGAGGAATGGGAGGTATTTAGGGAAGTAGTGTTTGCATATGAAAGTGGAAAGTAGGCAGGTGAGAAAGGGATGTGAGTGGTGGGATGATGAGGTAAAGTTGCTAATGAAGGAGAAAAGATAGAGGTTGAGTGATACTTGCAGGGAAGGAGTGCAAATGACTGGATGTACAAGAGAAAGTAGTAGGAAGGCAAGAGGAAGGCCCAGGGTTGAAAAAGAGGGTAAATGAGAGATGGGGAGAGTGATTATCAGTAAACTTCAGGTATGGTAAAATGTTTTGCAAGGAGGTTGATAGTGTGCTAAAGACAAGAGGACAACTAGGAACATCAGTGAAAGGGACAAATGGGGAAGTGGAAACAGTTAGTGATGAGGTGAGTAGGAGATGGAGTGAGGATTTTGAAGGACTGTTAAGTGATTAATGTAGTGTGTTCGGGTTGGGTAAGTATGTGAAGTGAGAGTCATGGGGAGTGGTTTGGTGAAGAGAAAAGAGATGGTGAAAGCCTTACATAAAATAAAATATAGGGAGGAACATTATGGGTTTGGAGCACAAAAGGATGTATGGATAAGGTGTTTGCTTTGAAGAAAGTATGAGAAATACATAGAGAAACAGAAGGATTTATATATGACATTTATGGATCTGGAGAAAGCGTATGTTAGGGTTGACAGAGATGCCTTTTGGAAGGATTTATGAATATAAGGTGTGAGAGGAAGAGTACCGGAAACAGTGAAAAGTTTCTATCAAGAGTATAAGGCATGTGCATAAGTAAAATGAGAGGAGAGTTAGTTGTTTCAGGTGAAGATGGTCTGTGGTAGGGGTGTGTGATGTCATTGTAGCTGTTTAATTTGTTAATGGATGGGGTGGTGAGGGAAGTAAGTGCAAGGGTCTTGGAGAGAGAGGTGAGTATGCTGTCTTTAGGGAATGAGGGGGCCCTGGAAGTGAGACAGTTGATGTTGCTGACAACATAACACTGGTGGCAGATTCAAGTGAGAAAGTGCAGAAGTTGGTGACTGGGTTTGGAAGTGTGTGAAAGGAGGAAGGTGAGAGTAAATGTGAATAAAAGCGTAGTGTTAGGTTTAGCATGGTAGAAGAACAGGTTAGTTGGGGTGTGATGCTGATTGGAGAAAATCTAAAGAAAGTAAAGTGTACTAAATACTTGGGAGTGGACATGGCAGTGAATCAAACCATGGAAGCAGAAGTGAATCATAGGGTAGGTGAGGAGGCGAAGGTTCAGGGAGCTTTGGGAATGCATGGAATAAGAGGTCATTATCTGGGAGGGCAAAAATGGGTATGTTGTTTGTATGTGATGCATGGGCTATGGATGAGGATGCACAGAAGAGGATGGACTTGTTGGAGATCAAATGTTTGAGGACAGTATGTGATGTAAGGTGTTTGATCAATAGAGTAATGATAGGGTAAAAGTTAAGTCTGGTAATATGAAGAATGTGATTGAGAGTGTGTGCTGAAATGTTTTGTACATATGAGGATACATGTACATAGGTGGATACATGTGTCAGAAGTGTAGGGAAATAGGAGAAGGAGATCAAACTGGAGATGGAAGGATGGAGTGAAAAATATTCTGAGTGGTTGGGACCTGAACATGCAGGAGGGTGAAAGGTGTGCAGGGGATAGAGTGAATTTGAATGATATGGTATACAGGGGGCAACGTGCTGTTAGTGGACTGAACTGGTGCATATGAAGCAGCTGGGGGAAATGATGGAAAGGTCTTTGGGGCCTGTTTGAGGTTTTGATTCATTGCACTTGACTACTAGAGAATGGATGTGAGTGAATGCAGCCTTTCTTTGTGTGTTCGTTCCTTATGCTACCTTGCTGATACAAGAAATGGCAGGTATTACAAAAAATTCTTATAGAAATATTTACTTTCAGAAATTTTTATTTTAAAAAATTTGAAAGAAATATAAACATGTTAAGGACTAGGTGAAGTGCCTGACCAAGACCCTGTACCTTGAACAAATAGGAAAGTCGCTGTTCTTATTAAATTGAGAGAGAAGATAAAGTGCAGCCTTAAGTTTCAGAAAATTTTTGAAGATTAGTCCATTCAAACAGCATACAATAAGTGTTACTGGAAAACTGGAGGAAAGAATTGCAAAATGACAATGGTGATTTATAAGCCTACAAAGGATATTTAGTGAACCAAAACAAAAGTACAAGGGTAATAATGAAAGAACAATCATGAAGTGAAGCTCCTGCTTCTCAGAAATATTAAGTTGATATGACGGGGGATGTCAATTAAAAAAAAAAAATTTCTTGGGGAATTTAGAGACTTATGGGGAAAGTCATGTAAACACATGAAAAATTTCATTCAGCGCACACACCATCATTATGAGATCCTGTTTGTACGCATAGTAATATGGAAATTGAAAGTATCATGAATGATACACTTATTGGAAAAAGCGATCATGTAATGCTTGAGTGATTACATGATAATTGAGGACCCACAATGAATCCTATTCAAAGAGAACATAAAATTTTGGAAACTACACAGAACTAAAGAATTTTTAATGGAACGACAATTGGAAAATAGAGTTCAATAGCCATGATGGGCATTATCAATGAAGGTTTTATGAAATTTACAATGGAGTGGCAACAATGGTACTTTGAGGTGCAAATACAGAGGGTGGGAAAAAAGAGATGTGGTTTAATATATCAAAAAATAAAAGAGTTTATGGATGTACCATGAAAGAGATATAGGAGGCACTACAGCCAACCAGAAATAGAAAGGTATAAGAAAGCAAGGAATGAGTATAATGGGATGAGGAAGGAGGAACAGAGAAACTTTGAAAAGAATAGTGTTTTGGACATGGTAGGAGATAATCTGAAACTTTCCCTAGATTCCTTAGGAGTAGATAATTGATTAAAGAGCATGTAGTCGTAAAAACTGATGTAAAGGTTATGAGGAGCTAAATACAGTTTCAAAATGTTTTCAAAGTGGGAGGCATTAAAATCTCAACAACAGGTAGACGTAATGGGAAAGAGGTCTCGAAAAGCATTGAGATATCTAGAAAAGACATAAATAGAATATTAAAGGAACATAACTCATGACCCTAGGCATGTTTCTCCACATGTGCTAAAGAGGCATGCAGATACACTTAACAAGCCAATTGAAATTTTCAAGATGTTGCCAGGGGAAGGTTAAATGCCAGGGAGTGGAAGAAGGCACATCTTTAACAAAGGAGACTAGGATATTGGGCTGAACTACTCACCAGTATCTCCAACAAGTGTGGTTTGTAAAAGACTGCACAAAGTAATCAGAGAGCAGACGGATACTAATGGAAGGGATAAATTACAAAACAAATAGAAAAAAGGTTTTTAAGGTTAATGATAACTTTCATGAAGAAATGTGTGGTTGTGCAATGTGTGATTGGCTTTTGCAATTTGTTTTACTTGTATATATGGAATTTCTAGAAATGAGGTTTGTTCCTCAAATATGTAGTTTCAATTTACCATGGTACAGATATGTTAATGATGACATGTCTATGTTCTCTCAAAAAAGATCCTTTAGAATTTTTTTAAAAACTTGACTTGGTTTTTTTCTATAACTTTTGAAATTGAGGAAGTCAGTAATTCATTGCCTCTTGGTTACATTGATAATAAGACTAGGTAGTTGTCTTTAGTTCAAAGTTTATAGATGACCTGGCCAAGGTGATGTATATATTCATGATTTTTCAAACCATCATGATTCAGTGAAAATTTATGCTTCTGTTGGTATGTTTTTTTGGGCCTGAAAATTTGTGAATCTTTTTTTCAGAGAGTGTTATTGAGAAATGCATGAAAAAAAAACTTATTATCATGATATCAAGGAAGAAAAATTCAGCAACAGTAACATATTTGTTGTATCTTAACATAAGCAACCCTCCCCCACCACCACCACCACATACACACCAGGGCATATGAAGCGTCTGGGGTAAACCACGGAAAGGTCTGTGGGGCCTGGATGTGGAAAGGGATCTGTGGTTT
>JAYMFT010081806.1:0-14268 GCA_038088735.1 Panulirus argus | reverse complement strand
GTGTAGTTGGGCCCTAGGGCTGTCACACACACACACACACACACACACACACACACACACACACACAGCTGTTGATGTACGTGAGCGCTCGACAGTCTGACTCCAATCACTTGTGTTGGTATAGCCGTCCCTCCCCAACGGGGACCCACGACCCTGTCAGAAAATGTACGCAAAATGTTGCTGAAATCGGGAAAGAATTGGGTGGCACCGAGTGATGAATTTCAAACCGGGAGATCGTGGGGAAAATGTCGGATGTTTCTGTGTCACTCGAAGCCCTCCAGAGAGCGCGCCAGGGGGGGGGGGGCAGCGGGGCGAACGTGGTAGTGTTTTCCACAGATTATCACGGGGGCGCTTCTGCCGCCGTGGACGCCTGCGCGCGAGCGTGTGTGTGTGTGTGTGTGTGTGTGTGTGTGTGTGTGTGTGTGGTTCGCTTCCCCTAACCTCCTGACTTAACAGGGAATAAAAAATGAAGGAAGAAATACGTGAGCTACTGCCATGACAGATGTAGACGTGGCGGTGATGATGGGACGCACGTACGTACGTGCCAAGTCTTCGTGTTGGTGTTGGGGGTTTGCTGAGACCTCGTGAGTTGTTTACACCTGATGAGGCGAGGTCGCCTCCCCCGAGAGCGTGTTGTGTATTGCAAAGGATTGTTAGAGACGATTATCTGAACTGCTAAAGTGCGATTTCACCTTCATCACAATCATCACGGACTAGCGTACGCTCCTCGTGTCATCAACTGCTAAGCCTTGGAGAAAACATCTCGCTTGGCCTCCTCTTCTGTTCCTTCGTACAAAAAAGTAATAATACAGGAGGACAGGATTTTTCTTTTTTCTTACCTCCCGCAACATCCTCTGATCGCGTGTCTCGCCAAGAGTCTCGTAGAATAATCCCAGCTTATCTCTGACACGCAGGAGATAAGTGAGCAGTAATGTCTCTCTCTCTCTCTCTCTCCACATCTGTCTTTTATTATGTATCTTTTATTATTACCTCAGCTTTGTTCCATCAGTCTGTTCTTGTTTGTCTTGTCTCATGTGGCGTTATACTTTATGTCCCGAAGTTTTCCCTATAACGAGAGAGAAATGCGTTAAAGATTTAAGGGAACCAAAAAGAAATAATTACACTGATAAACTTTAGGGAGAGAACAAAGAAATAAAAATGCAAGTCAAGACTCTAAAAGAAAACGGAGGATTAAAGGAAAAGTAGGGAAAAGAAAGTAATGTGTTTACTATTGTATATACGTATCTTCCATAATTCTTAACTATTCTCTCACCATCTTCCTACAGTGCCTCTCTCACACGGTTAAGCTAGGCAATTTCTTGCGCAAATAATACGTAAGATTAAGAGAAAGGTAGCCAAGCCACGGTTCTATTATCTCTTTCAAATAAAGTCAATAATATGTGGACCTTCCAATATCAGTTTTCCCCCTACTTTTCGAACTTCGCCTTTCCACTGAAGTTGTTGGTCGGCTGTGACAATCTAAACTTTGCGTGTTGAGGCACATTTCAAGGTCTTCAAAGGAGTCGAGCGCAAGTGTTAGGACACGAGAGTGGAATAAAGACCTAAGACAAAGTAAAGTAAAGTCGGTTGAGGAGAGTAAGATTCTCAAGAGGAAATATTTAAAGAAAAGAAAAGAGTAACTGAAAGTGGAAGGCAAAAGAGGGTAAGTATAAAACGTGAAGACGCGAGAAAGGTTAAGAGAAGACAAAAGATAGTTGAAGGAAATATGATAACCACCTGAGCACGACGATGCTGCCGCCCTTGAACACGACGTTGCGACCGCCTTTGGGTACAAAGGCCCGTCCTCCGACGTGACTCAGGCGAGACCAGGCCATCATGCTCTACTGACGGGGCGCACTACCTTCCTCCTCCTCCTCCTCCTCCTCCTCCTGAAAGGGTCGTGGTGCCACTCCCGTGTGCTCTCTGTGCCTCGAGACGGGCAACGTACGATAGATGAGAGTTTCGTTGGAGTGAGTGAGGGGGGGAGGGGAAAGGGAAGATTTACGACAGTCAGAGTGAAAGCTCAAGGGGGGCCCCCAACCCCGCACCCAGCAGCTGGCCTTGGGGGGGGGGGGGGGGGGAAGGAAGAGACAGATGGATCTGGCCAATGAGCTCCGGCCGATGACCAGCCGTATTGGGAACGTCTGGCCGAAATGGAGGCCAACTTTCAACTAACTGTTCGATCCAATTTACAGAATGAAGACCTCCGGGACACTGCAGTTTACGGGATGAAATACACCGTTCACTTGACCGCATGGATCAGCTGTAGGGTGGAGTGGGGTGGTGAGGTTTACTCCCCAACCCCCAGCGAGGATGGGAGATGAGACACTGAGTGGTTTTGATTAAAGAATTGGACATGTCTTGTGTTTTCCTTCTTCCGTCCAGACTTCATAAAGCGTGAGCGGTACCAGAAGCCACAGACCTGCATACGGCGGATACGAATATGAAAAAAAGAATTATTGTTGCAGTGAATGAATTTCTTTCGTTTACCTTCTTCTTCATCAGCTGTGAAAGAGTAGTATTGTCACCTAAACCTTCAAGGAATCCAATCAGTGGCGGAGGGCCCCTGACTCTTGTGGGACACGGATGGCGACAGTGTATTGCCTTAGTTTTGATACCGGAGAAGTTCGGCCCCCGAGGGGGAAAAAAGCCCGAGCTGGTGCGCGGGAAGGTCTCGCAAGTGTCAGGAATAAGAAAGAGGTGCTGGAAGTTAAATATGCCTGGTGGGTGAAGGGTTGCACTAGAGAGAGGGGGATGATTTGAAATATGGCTCTAGCTTTTGGAAATAAGCGAATGGGATGTTCTAAGGACCGTGTGGTATATCTGGGCGTTATGAATGTATGAAAATACGTATAGCAAGACGACATAGACATTAAGTACATACACACACGGTACAGATAAAACAGACGCACTGACACACGCACACACACAGTCACGTAGACAGAGACAGACGCCACCGCAGGGGGGAAGAGATCTGTCTCTGCTGTTGACGGGTGGGTCTCAGGTAACTCACGATCAGAGCGACGGGAAAGAGAAAGAAAATAAAGATAGGTCATCGGGCACCCTCGTACCGCAAGCGTGTGCGACTCTCCCAACGTAACAACGTGGTGACGACGCAAGGTCAAGGGGAAGGAAGCCGGCCTATCTCACGGAGTGACTCGGGAAGGGTTTTGAAACGACGCCTGTATATCGGCTTCCATTTTTTTCCTTTGGCCTTCCCTCTCTCTCTCGGTCTCTCTGGCCCTTAACGCTTTCAGATAATCGACTTACCACCCCCCTCCCCGAGGGCTGGGCGTGTTCGTTACGAGAAATGTCGCCAGAGAAACGGGTCGTCTTGCGGCTGCCAGCCAACGAGGTCCGCCGACGGGAATGTGTGCACCTGACGAAGATGGCAGGTCCATAGCAGTGTCCTTGTGAATAAGTTAATGAGAAAGAAAAATGAGAGTGGAAACAGTACCCAACACACACACACACACACACACACACACACACACACACTACGCGATCAACAATTCATGATGCTCGGGCAGCGCCAGAATAGAGAATAGGTCCACGTGAACGACTTTCTCTATGGGATGACATTACCTTGTGCGGGGTCGCCACAAGGCTGGACTGTGTGGGGGGGAGGACACGCCACCACACCGAACTCTGGTCGAACTTCCTGCTACCAACGCTACCTGGCGTGCACGACCACTCCGTAATCTTCTTCACATCTCTGCTCAAATTCTACACTCTCGAGATAGGGAGGCCATACATTAAACAAGCGGTACAGGTCCTGTACTTGAACATACATAACAAATCAAAAAATATCTAAAGACTTCCAGGCTGCGCGGTATGGCTAGGGAGGATTCGTATGTGACCGCCCAGGATAAAATCACAAGCACAAGCACCAGGTGCAAGACCCTAGCTTAGGGTCAGCCACCAGCCAATGACACCACCACCATCAGCAGGAGCAGCACCAGGTGCAAGAAGACCTGGTGCGGGGCCCTTGCCAGCCACCAGCCCTTGACACCTCACATCTGCTTCCCACCTGGAGTTTGTTTACATAACTCATACTTAGGACGTACCTGCAAAAATGGCACTTGTCTACACTGATAAAGGCAACAATCTGGCAGTAGAGAAATAAACAACTGGAGCCAAGCCGAACTAAAAGCGCCTCAGACAACAGTGACCAGAGAGGAAACACAAGCAAGGGCACGAAGGTTAGTGGCGGAAATGACGTGGCTTGGGAGTTGGGGCTACGGGAAGAGCCTGGTGGTGGTGGTGGTGCTCCACCCGCCCGGGGGAGGAGGACCTTGCTTCTGTGGCGGGGACGGGGGTGGGGTAGACCTACTCCTGTAGCAGGGAGGAGGAGGAGGAGGAGGACCTCCTCTGGTAGTAAGGGGAGAAGAGGACCACCTGCTCCTGTAGCTGAGGGTAGGTCCTGTTCCTACAACAGGGGAGGAGGTCCTTTTCCTGTAGCATTGGGGAGGGAAGTGTCCTCCACCTGTAGGAATGGGGAGTATAGTACCTGTTCCTGCAGCGGGGGAGAAGAGGAATATGATGCGGGGCACACAAATAAGGCTATCCCTGTTGAGGTCACGACCCCAATTACTCCTACACTAAACACTCCAAAGCAATCGGAAATCACAGGGCGATGAGTGAGGAGCTTCCTTGTCTCACGGGGTTGGTTTGGTGTGGTATTAGCCGCACTGTCCTTACTCACGCTCAGCACTCCTACTGCTGGTACGTTCAGTGAATACGGGCGACTAACAATTTCCTAAAGCACCTCATTAATTTCCCAATGATTACTTGAAGTAGTCTTAGGGGAGGTCTTCTACCCCCAGAGCCCGGACTAGGCCAAGGAAGCTGATTTGGACGTAGCTTACAATCTCTCTTGACGCTGCGTTCACCTATCGAGCAAGATGGTATGTTGTGTATATCTTATAACGATCAGAACTGCTTTTCTTCCCCTCCATCGCTAGATCTGCTGCTTCCTTGATCATTCAGGCTGTTTAAGGCCGCTGCCCGCAGGTCCACGTACCCACTTACCGCCTAGCCGCACAGAGATAATTCGGTAGATTCTTATCCCGTGAGTTCTTGACCCCTGAACTGGCTCGTCCATATTGTTTCTAACTTTTGGAAGCAAAGCGTTGAACAGTCTGCGAATCCGAACGTTTGTTCTTCAACTGTACTCATGTCTTCTTTTTCATTTCGTTGGTGTTATTCTGTTATTCTGCCTTTCATGCCGGTCAGTCCAAAATGTAGAACATTTTCCGGCTGTACATCCGGGAACACACCTTTGCCGGACCTTCCACGTACATCATGGCGTATCTCTCCCGTCGGCACTCCAGACGATGAAGCTCAGGTTATCTCAAGCCGTTCCCGGTAATTCTAATTTCCAAAAGTCACTGCGGACTGTGAACGATCTTTGTTCGTTTCCCGACCCTGTAATCTCGCTCGCCTTAATAGGCGATACTGGCCAACAGGTAATCCTCCGCTCGAGAGCGTAAGTGCTTGGACAAGAGCTCTCACTGCCTCCGCCTCTAGTCTTCAGACTTCGCAGCCTCCATCTTACCCTCCTCTTCCTCCTCAGCTTTGTTGTGAGAAGAGACCGACTGACATTCCATGAAAAAAAAAGAGCAACAGGGGAAATAGCACACTTGTAATAAAGTACCAAATGAGCTCCAGGAAGGCTGTCTCCCTCAGACAAAAGGAGTCTGGAAATCAACTCTACGCCACGCGGAGTGTAACACTATTTTCCAATCGTCTCCAGGAAGTCGTACCGCCAGTGACGAATAAAATGACAGGAAACAACAGATCAACTCCTCCACGCTCCCACCAGCGAGCGAGCCGCCGGTCCACATACCCGAGTCATTCATGGAATCCGTCCCAGGGTCATCACGCAATTACCTACGCCCACACGCTGAAGGATAAGATCTCAAGTCAGCACCGCAGGCGTACAAAGCCTCTAGTGATTTCGTTAGGGGCAGCGCGGGGTGTCGTGTTCCAGGAGCTTCCTTCATGAAGAGTGAACGGCAGTGGATGGAAATCTTCGTCAGCAAGAGTTCCAGTCGACCCGAGAGGACTCCGTGTGACGACCAACCACCCTACAGGACCTTACACCACAATTTAAGGCCACCTACCATCCATACAGCCATCCACAACCACACATTGTCACCCACCACCCCTAATGGCCGCCCACAACACACTGCCAGTCTTTATGGTCACTTACAACCTCACACAACCATCCAACACCCTGTATGTCTACCCAGCGCTTCATATAACCAGCCATCGTAGCTACGTACATGTCGGGAGTCAGGTAACTGCAGCAAGACACTTCACTGGCGTTTCTTTCTAGATTAAACTACAATTCATGTCTGCTTTTATAAACATAAAAAAGCTCTAGTTACATAAGTGAACACACGACGCTAGTTAAAGGTGCAAAGTATCTTCTTCAACAAGTATATAAACAGTAGCATGGCAAATAACTCATCACACGTGCAACGAGCTTAGCTTTACAGTGCTCCATTTCAAAACTATCTTGAATGAAAACCCAATTGTATTAACAGCTACACAATGTACATTCATATGACTTTTTTTGTACCCGGAAATCCGTAAATCAGTTCATTACTTACAACGGGACAATCTTACTTCATAAAATCAACACAAAACAATGTACTTGTATAGCCCACTGACACACCCGAAATAAATATTACGAAACGTGGATTTTTTGACAACTCAAACAACAGCCACACATCAGTCTCACATTTCAGGTGAAAACAGGAATTCTGGGAAAAAAAAACAGCAACAAAAAATACGTATTAGAAAATATGGGAACTGCAGGAATGGAAAAAATAACTACCTATTACCAATACCTTTTCAAACGCTAACCTTCACCTGCTGTTGTAATCACAGAAATAACTCGAAACAGTCTCTCTAACTAGGTGCTCCTCTCCTCCACACTCTACAGCCTCCCTCCAGGTGTTCGGATCCCCGCGCAAATAACTCCGGCAGCTGGCCTGTTATATATTCGCGGGCCGTCCTGTAATGACTAGTCGCAGACTGCCTGCTGAAGGTGAGGCGGGGAGAGCTCAGGGGTAGGGAGTGTGGGCGTGGGAGAGGTGGGAGGGAGAGGGATGGAGGGATATATAACAAGGCTGTAGTCAGGCCGGCTACGAGAGGTCGAACGTTCACCCGCTGCCTTCCTTCCCCATGCTTCAGGGGGGGTGAGGACCAAACACGAGACTGTCTCTCCCCACCTTTATTATCTGCATTTCTTTCCCTCCTGTCTCTGTATCTCCTTCTACCACCTGCATCTCCCCCCTCTTCGTTTTCTTACTTCTCCACCTCCCGTACCCCCGCGCTGGAGTCCCTCTCCCCCAGACGGGGAGCAACGGCAGTAGCGCCACATAAGCCTTGGGGGCACGGCGGCGTCGCCGGCGGCGGCAGCAGCCACAACACACCGCCACACCATCCACCAGGAAACCCTCACTCCCGCCCGATCCACCGGAGGTCGAAGGGGTCGTATCTCCTCCCCCAGCCATGTGTCCCAAGGACCTCGTCGTGCCCCACACGCATCGATAACCAACAAGATCAATACGGACACCCCGCGATCCCATCACGTCACGCGCCTACTATAATCAGCCGGAAAAAAATAAAAATAGTACGTCCTTCCATTCCGCATCGTCGTCCACCGCCTGTTTCGCGCGCATCGTCATCTTTTCGTATCCTTTCAGAGCTTCTGAGACGCCACCCTCCCTCCGTGCACCTCCCTCGTAACAAAAGGTGGCGATTATGATCTCTAAAGTCTGATTCGGAACTTCGGAGAAAACGTGTCAAAACGAGAAGATAAAACGTTGATTCGCGGGGTCACGATCCATTGTTTGATCATACCACTGCCTCCTCCGACCCGACCCTTCCTTCTCCCCCTCACCCTCAACCCCATAATTACTGCATGATACTCCCTCCTCCCTCCCTCCCGCCCTGAGGCAGGCCCTCACCACAATTATTGACCACCTGGGGGGTTACTGTGTGACCTCACATGCAGTCTTCCGGGGTTATTTTCTCCCTCCTCCTCCTGCTCCAGGATGGACTAGGAGGATAGCAGCCCATCTCTGAAGACTCCCGGGGTCGGGTACAGCAACAGGTCCACTGACATGCATACAAAAGCCGCCTCCGGGGTTATGCTCGAAGTGGTGTGGTGTAGAAGTCTCTCGGACAGCCTCTCCAGGTAAAGTGCTGGATGGAACTTGACACGAAACTCTGCTAAGTTCTTTAATTGAGTTTTATTAACTCGGTTAATCTTCGAGGGAAAACTAGAGGACCCAAAACCTGATCAGGGTATCAAGTAACGCTCGCTTACTAGCTTTTTCTTTTTATGTTGAAGGCTCCAGTCGCGAACAAAAGTCGACATCGAGGCCAGGCCTTAATTGAAATGCAGAGAATTATGAAACGGAAGAAGAAAATACAAGGGAAAGTATTTACGAACGTGTTGTTTAAATGTGTGCGAATTCCACAGACAAACACACCCACGGGCCCGCCCGGGTCCGAATCCTGGACGTGGCAGTCTGCCCACTTGTGTGCTTACTGAGAGGTCATTACTGGGACCACTAGTGCATCTGGTCGACGTAAATGATTTGCCATACGCGGTGGATTCATCCCTGAATATGTTTACTGATTGTGACAAAAATATGAAAGCCAAAGAGACTGCTGAAGTAATCCTGAATTTTTGAAGTTCTCCACTTGGCGGTCAATACTGTTTGTGACGCAGGTAATGAACGACACACGGCCAGGCCCCTGGTGTTTACTCTCTGGTATATGGTTTTAGTCTTAACTGTGATATTCAGGAAACTACTGAATGGCTTCTCATGCCAGCAAGGACTGATTCTAACTTCAAACAGAGACAAATCACTTACAAGATAACCCGCGTGTAAATTATGGCGTAAAAATATTCGTGCCCTCCCCCTTGTTGGTGCTGTCCGCCACCCTACAAGTCCCCTGCTCCACAACAGGCAATTATGAGACGTTGGAATGTTTTCTCTTCTCTACCTGCTCCTGGGGACCATCACCAAACGAGGGCAATGTAATCCCCACTGTGGTTGCTTCACGAGATGTATGACTTGCATATTTCTGAAGTTTCACAAAGAATGCCATTTCTTCCCCAGGTAGAGGGTTGATAGCCGGGGAGCAGTAATCCTAGGGGGGAAGCACATCCACCTGTAGACCTACACTTCACCAAGGATGACACCTGTCTACTTGTGTACAGCTGTTGGTCATAAATACGATAAAAAGTATGGTGGCAAGTAAAATAGCAAACAACTTCTGTCGCACTACTTTTCCTTCACTTTTCCGTTCTGACGGTAATATAGCTGTCTCTCCCGTTGACAAAAGCAACTCTCTTTGGTTCCTGTTTTTCTGTTCTACCTCTACCTTGGACGACTCTTAACATTCCTTCACCCCTTGATGCTCCTCTTACTTATCCTATACCCCTCCTCCTAAACTATTTTCGAACTGTCGGAAAAACGCCTCTATCTCTGGACACTAGCAAGGCTTATCCCCGTGTACTGAAAGTGAGTGCCTCTGAACTTGCACCTGTGCTTGCTCGTCTGTTCAGTTTCTGTGTAAAAACTAGAACTTTTCCTTCTTGAAAGCATGAGTTGGTACATCAAAAACTCTAAGAAGAGTGACCGTTCTGGCTCCTCTATCTGTCGTCTACCCCAAGGATAAATGTCCCTATCGTTCTCTGCCCAACAGCACTCGTACTCAATCGTTTGCACTCCTAAAGTTCATCTGTATGAAGCCGTTCAATAGCTCTGGATCGTCCAAGTATTCACACCATCCAATCACATCCTGCCTTCCAATTTCATTCAAACCAAACGGCATTCGAATCGCCCAATTGCAAACCCATTTCCCCTCAGTTTCATGTCGTTTATCAATGCGCTGGGATCCCATCCCGAAATTTTGATGACTCTGATCTAAACAGAGACCCGATGTAATGGAACCTGAAACGTGGAAAAAGAATAAAAATATGAATTGCAGGCAGGCGTACCTGGCCGGGAGCCCGCTAGCAACAGAGTGACAGGCTCTCTACCTTGCGATCCACTACCGAACCCTCTGGCAAGGTTAGCTTCCGTGATGTCAGTGACAAGAGAAATATGTAGAGCGTGGAAGAGTTGCACAAGAATGTAACGAAAGGCTTAAACTACAAAAGCATCTTGGGATGCGATTCGTTCTCAACAAAAAATCGCTGGCCCTCCATTGTGAGAATAACAAATCGATATTGAACCATACAGTACGAAAAAAAAAAAAGTCCAGCATGATGGATAAAAATCCTTACAATATGACAACAAAACATTCATTAAATTAAAATTTCGCACCACTTACACATACTAGTAATTAATCAAAGGGAATCACACGCACATAAATATGTCATTTACTCATAAAGTTAATCTAAAAATTAGTGGTACTCACCATAATGAACTGACGAAGATGAAGACGATCACCTGCAGGATGGCGGTAGTCACAAGACCAATGACTGCAACGGCAGGAGACGAGGGAAGGGCAGCGGTAGCAGAGGTAGAGAGGGTGGCCGTGGGGAACGCTAATCCTCCCTCCAGTCCGAGCCGGTAACCCTCGCTACACCAGCCGTGAACAAACGCTGCTGGTACAGGACGCTCACAACTAACCTTACCCTCAGTGTGAGGAATATTTGCCAAGGTTGGATTTTCCTTTTGTTAATAAATGAGATCAAAATGGGTTCACTGTCCTTTTCAATCTGCAGCACAATTTTTTTTCCCCTAAGTAAATATCTGTCCACTTTGATCCTCCGTTAAGGGACTAATTTTTACGAGAGCTTGTGTACCCAGTGGTTAAGTAATCAGCAGCCAGAGTGCGCTTGGAATGATGAACCAGGAACGCAGATTAGCCCGGTTTAACCAATGGGGATCACAAACGAGCTCGACTTGACCAGTCAGAACCAAGTCTTACAGGGGCTTCATAAACACTGAAGCGCCAGAAGCAGTGGTCTGATTCCTTTGATGACGTCGCCGAAAAACAATTTTTCTACTGCATTCACAAAAACACTTTTACATTTCACGATCACTTTTATTACTAATCTGATTTCTTTTTACCTAAATATTACTTTCAACTGTGTCGAATCAGAGCTCTAAAATGCAGATGAAAAGTGTGTAATGTCAATAATGGACAATTGTCACAACCTGTGGGGAAAAATATGAGATATCAATTAGACACCTAAAAAAGACCCAGTAAACTGTAGCTCCTGGATATCAATATCATATTAGTATCAGGACACAACGCAGCCTAGCCAATCCCATTAAAGAGCATCCCTCTAATAAAACATAAGAGTGAATTTCGGTTATCATATGAGACAAAACCTTATCCTAAGTACTGGTTTATCGCGTATCATTAATTATCCCATTTCTTCTTCCGGGAAAAGAAAAAAAAAATATCGAAAGACACACCAGATGGACAAGATTTATGTCACCACAGGATATTACAAGAATTAATGTCGCCCATATATCCTAGAATAAATCCCGACTTGCTGTGGGATCCACGCTACCCGTGATGCCAACATACGGAATCGCATTTCCCGAGCGACCTTCAGGAGAGACCAAGAAACTTTCTCTCATGTGTGTGTGTATCGGGAGGTGTGCACACACACTGATGTATACACACGGTTTAAAAATGCTTGTGAGTGTATTGACGCCAATGTGGAATTTGCTGCGAGGCTGTGTGAATGTGCGTGTGTGAAGTATTCACTCGGTCAGTTTGTATTCGTGTTTGTAGGAGGATTTATGCGTTCTAGTGAAAATGATGATTTTGTCGCGCACACACACATACCCTTCAGTCTAACGAAATATCATTCATCCGTTATCAATCCAGTATTAATTCCCATAATCATCAGCAGATATAAATATCCTACTCACTTGTTTTCTTCAAATAAGTCTAGAAAATGCAGTGTTTATGGCTTCGTCGTTATATCTTGAGTTCCTGAGGACGACTGCACGACCCTTGCAAGCATGATAGTATGAACCCATGAGGACGACTTGAATGACCATTCATCGTGATGGCGAGCACATTCCTTTGCTCATGGGGTTGATTTACAAACATGTTCAAATCAGCCTTAACGTTACAATTTGTAGTACTGTATCTCGTACACGACAGCCCGGGCAAGTGGTGATGTAGGATCAATTGTTTAATACGGCCAGTTCATCAAAAAATTCGACAAGGGGAAATGGGGATGAACCTTGCCAAAATTCACCGTGGAAGTTCCAATACGAGTATGAAAAATTCCCCGGTAAGGGAGGATGCAATCACGCTACACTCCATCAACTCCTGACAAAGGGCTTAACGATCCAACAGTTATGCCAAGTTAGCAAAGAAAAAAAAAAAGACATGTCAGAAGAGAAGAGAACATCGAGAGTATGTATAATGCCATATTAAAAAGGTTTTTAATTGAAATTCTGGCTCCGATAACGGTAACATCGTTCATTTTTGCATGCGTTGATTAGGAATTCCATATTACAGTCCATCTCCCACATCATTCTGGAGGCAAACGTGCTTTCAAAGAGAGGAAATTATTTCCCCTAACTTCTACAAATTTCAACTTGTACAGTACGTCGTCAAACAACCTTTTCCAAGCTATGTATGAAAATATTTTCTGCCTCCCTTGAAGAGAAAGAAAAAAAAAATCCAGTTGTTATAAATCAATGTCTTATGAATTCCAACACGATGACAAAAATGAACTTTTCAAGATAAAAGAAAATAAAAGAATTCGTCACAATTTGCAACAAACGTGAGGATTTGATTACGTTCCCCTAAATTCACAGAAAGTTGATTTCCCCATTTACTGGTTCTCCCCCCCCCCCCATTCCCGATTTACCCCCTACCCCATTTCTCCCCTTTCCCCTGGGAACAGCTCACTCATATTTACATGTGGGACTATTAGTCACGTGACTGGTGTGTGTGTGTGTGTGTGTGTAGGGAGGTAAAATTGGGAAGGAGGAGAGGCGACCGTGGTTAAGAGAGGGGGAGTAAAGGAGGCAGGGGAAAACACACGAACACAAATGAAAGAATAGGCTGCTCCAGGAAAGGCGACGGCAGTTAGAGACAGACTGAGGAACGTGAGGCGAGGTGGGTATGGAAGCAGCACAGGATGGGAGGTAGGTATTTGTTCCCTGATCTTCGTCCTCATCAAAGGCGTGGTCAAGGGAGGCTTTACCTGGAACATACTTAAAATTTCCGTTGGTAAACGCTAGTAAACAGGACAGGATACATCTAGTGCCGTAAACGGACCTACGCGAAGGGACTCGAGACTGGCCATATGGCATCGTCCAGGATCCTGATGGGTAAAGTAGGTCGTCCAAGGGTGGATGGGGGTTGGGTGTTCCGGGCCAGCAACGCAGCCGATGATATCGCGAAGGTCGTGCGTCCCTGCCTCTGAACCCGGATAACCGCCCTTACCCGGAGCACAAAGCGGATATAGGGTTCTTAGACTTGACCGGGAGCGTTGAGCGTGTCTGGGCCGTGAGCCCGCGGCCACATTCTTATAACTATTAAAGGGACGAGCTGAACGGAACCAGCGGTGGGGTGCGTTTCCAGCCGTTATAACGATCTTGTCGACTGTCGGTATCTATTCCAATGTGCTTTTGAACTTTAAAACTTCTGACGTTATATAGTTTATACAACGAGATACAGAACGGACAGGGTCACTGAGGCTGCCAACACCTCCCACGACCTCGTAACCAGCCAGGAGCTTCGGCACCCCAACCGTCACGAGGCCCCAAGCAGCCGGCATCTGCAGTAACGGTTACCACACATCGCGTAATTTGTTCTTATTAAACAGCGTTGTCTAACAGGCGTAACCACAGGAGGGGAAAGTGACAGCTAAAGCTTTTTAAACTGAATTGTGTCAACGGGAGGAACAGGTGCAGGAGTCCGAGATGATTAACGAGGACAACACCGGAATGACCTGCTTACAGGTCCCGCAACAACCGCCCGATACCGTTCGGTTCCCACACCACACAAAACCAGCTGACCGTCCGAACGCTAAATCCAGTGGTCGCCTCACACGCTCGTCCACGCTCTCTGACACGCTCGGCGCTCAGAGTTTTCTGCGCACCCCGACAGACATGTCGTTCACCGCATGTATTAGTTATTATTATCAGAGTTAAAACCCATGAATATATAAGCGCAGCGACAGGCAGAGCAGAACTAAAAAAAAAAAAGGTGAAAGAACACTTCATATCAAAGAACTTAAAAGTAGTA
>JAYMFT010081795.1:0-14268 GCA_038088735.1 Panulirus argus | reverse complement strand
CCACCCTCCTCCGTACAACTCTATCTATAGCCCATGCCTCGCAACCATACAATATTGTTGGAACTACTATTCCTTCAGACATACCCATTTTTGCTATCCAATAAAAGTTCTTGAAAGAAAGATGATTACTGTAATTTTGGATGTTTTAGGTGACTAAAAACTCAGCTTCCTACTGGGAGGGCAACAGTGAAGCAGAATCCCTTCAGCGTGTGTATGGTATCAGCTTTCCAGACCCCAAACAGCTGAAAGAATGGAAACACTTCCAAGAAGAAGCAGCCAAGAGGGATCACAGAAAAATTGGTACATCTTTGCAAAGTATACATGCATGTTTTCTGTCCATATGTCTGTCATCACTCCACTCTTAATTCCGTGGGGTGGATCAGGTGCATATAGCCTCTACAGCATCCCCCTCCCTCCACTGCCTGTTATTTATTCTTTTTTACATCATCAACCCTTGGCCGGTGAAGCTTTAACTTTTAGACTTACTAAAATCATTGTATCTTTCATTTTACACATATATTTATTAATTATTAAAATTAAGGTTTCTATGAACACCACTTTCATGCAGAAAATGGTTCTGTTCCATGTTCTCCCTGTTCTTACTTATCATCTGAAATAACCCTAGCCCTAATTCTTACAGAAAATGCATCCATTTATGCTTATGACTTCTTTATCTGAAATATCCTTAGTGCTAATCAGACTCCTCGATATTTCTATCCTTCTCCTCCATTTTCCGTCTGATCTATAGTATACCTTCTAGACCAATCTGTCATATGCTGTGTGGTTTGCAGGATCGTACCATACCATGAACTTTTCTAATGACTTTTTAACTTATAACTTTCCATACCCTCACTCTTCATCCTCTCGATCCTTCTAGGCCCCTCTGCATAAAGCAGATTATCCAACTTTTCTGCTTTTATTTTTGACCTGGCCTGACCTACGTCCACCTGGGTTTTACATTAGCATTAGGATAAGTACTCCAATGAAACTTCTTGCAGACATATGATCAGAAAGTTTGCTTAACTAGGTAGATATAAGTGCTGTTATTAGTTTGGATACTCAGAGAGCAGTCTCCTGTGTTAATGCCAAACGTGATAAAGTTTTATTTATTTATTTTATTTATTTTTTTTTCCGATTCATTGCCACTTCCTGCGTTATTGAGGTAGCGAATATTAATCCTTGCAGCCATGAAAAACACTATGGGCCGTATTGGAGAGGAACTTAAGAAAGCCCTAGATAAGTATTTACTAGGTATATCATACCAGCTAGGATATGGTGGTTTCTTGGGCCAGCAAGCTGTGGCCTCAAAAATCTTCGTTGATCAGGGACCCATCTCAGCTGCTTGGACTAAGCCCAAGCTGTAGGAATAGAAGAACTCCAAAAACAGTGTAAGGTAGATGCTAGGTAAATATGAATAGAGGTCTTTCCATCACCACTGATAACTGTTTAGGTGTAGTTTGATAGTTGCAAATTGTCAAAACTGATAACTGTTTAGGTGTAGTTTGATAGTTGCAAATTATGTCAAAATTAGTAGGTCATGACATATGCTGCCATTTAGCGAGTGTTCCACATTATATGCTTCTGGGCTGTTGGCTCTCAGTCTGTCTCATTTTGATATTCATTGTTAACAGTGCGCTCAGCATAGATTACTTAATGATGAGGGTGTAGAAGAGGGTAAATTCATTGCCCTACTCTTGCTTAAGATTAGGGGGAAGGCTCTGCCTTCTAGTCATTTGTGTTTGTGATATTGCTGAGTCTGTTTACAGATGCAGTTGAGCTCAGCAGCTGTGATTTAACAACAGGCCATGTTTATAACATTAGCTAAATATGCTGCAATTAAAAGGTAATCAGCAAGGGTGAAATCCAAGGCAGTGACCATGACCTTTGTCCTTTTGACCCTGAAACAAGTAGTGCTCTTATTCCTTCCAGAAGTATCTTCTTACCAGATTTTAAGGAAATTGAATAGTTCCTTTTTTTATTGATCCTATGGAAAGTAAATTATGGATGAATTGACTATTGGAAAAGCTTTTCATTAAAGGGCACCCCAAAAGTTATTTTTTGTGGGGCCTTAATTAGTGTTAGGAAACAAAATCGTGTCCATGATCAACTCACAGTTTGGTAGTGACACTGACCTTTAACTTTTTTATCCCAAAATCAGTAGCCCCTTTAGCTATCCTCTACGTGTGTCTTCATATGGGATTTTGATGTAACTGAACTGTAGATTTTTCAGGTTTCCAGCTGACTGTTAATTGTGGACAGACAGTTGGAAATGCTGATTACTCTGGGACATCTCAAACACAGGAAATGGCAATCAAGTATGAAAGAAAGAAAAAAATTAGTTAACATTTGATATTAGGGAGATGAGTGATAGCTCTTTATGTGTATTTATCCTACACTTCCTCCATAGATTTTACTTATATCCATGCATTTCAGGTGTTCAGCAGAAGCTTTTCTTCTTCCATGAGCTAAGCCCAGGTAGCTGTTTCTTCACCCCTCGTGGAGCCTACATTTACAATACCTTGATTGACTTCATCAGAAGTGAATATCACAAGCGTGGCTTCCAAGAAGTTGTGACTCCAAATGTTTACAACACTAAATTGTGGGAAACATCCGGACACTGGCAACACTATAAGGAAAATATGTTTGCATTTGAAGTAGAAAAAGAAAAATTTGCTCTTAAACCTATGAACTGCCCTGGACATTGTTTAATGTTTGGACACACCTCACGGTCTTGGCGAGAGCTGCCTCTTCGTATGGCAGACTTTGGTGTACTTCACCGCAATGAACTTTCTGGAGCTCTCACTGGGCTAACCCGCGTTCGACGGTTCCAGCAGGATGATGCACACATCTTTTGTACTCCTGAAATGATTGAGAGCGAGATAAAGGGATGCCTAGAATTTCTCTCTTCGGTGTATGAGATTTTTGGATTTGATTTTCATCTCAAATTATCTACCCGTCCAGAAAAATATTTAGGGGAGATTGAAATGTGGGATCAGGCTGAAGAACAACTTACAAAATCCCTGAATGACTTTGGCAAAGAATGGAAACTAGATCCTGGTGATGGTGCCTTTTATGGTCCAAAGATTGACATAACTGTGACTGATGCTTTAAGACGACAGCATCAGTGTGCCACCATTCAGCTTGATTTCCAGTTACCCATTCGATTTGACTTACAGTATGTATCAGAGACGGGGGAGAAAAAGCGTCCTGTAATAATCCATCGTGCTATCCTGGGTTCTGTTGAGCGGATGATTGCCATCCTTACAGAATCTTTTGGCGGGAAATGGCCATTTTGGATATCCCCCCGCCAGTGCATGATTGTACCAGTTGCTCCACCTTTTGATGATTATGCCAAGCAAGTCCGCCAACATCTTCATGATGCAGGTATCCAGGCTGACTATGATACTGATCCTGGTGACACGATGAACAAAAAGATTAGAAATGCACAACTTGAGCAGTATAACTTCATCTTTGTGGTTGGAGAGAAAGAGAAAACAAACAACACAGTGAATGTCCGTACTCGTGACAATAAAGTACATGGTGAGCACAGCATTGCAAATGTCATTCAGAAGTTGTGTGTTCTTAAGGCAAATCGTGTGAAGAATTGGGAAGATTCATTTTAATGCAAATTGATTGAATTAGTGACATACTTTTTTATGTAAATCATTTCTAAATCATCACTTATAAATATCAGTAATTGAGTTATTTATTAGTTTAGGGTATATGCATTCCTCATAATGAAGCATTTATCATTATTGTTTTTTGTACTTGTTGAAGCATATTGACATTTACTGAGCTCATAATTTAATGCATCAATCAATACACTGTGAATTCTGATTGGGTTGTAAATTTAAGCTCAAAGTGATACTTAAGCCTTATCTAATAAACAAGTCATTCACTTGTCGTTTTTTGAAAACCTCTGATACCAGTTTATCTTGTCTTTCCCTCAGTAATGTAACAAGTTGAGTGGCAGTTATTTAAGTAAGGTTATAGATGATTCTAAATTTTATCACCACCATTCTTTCCTTACAAGTGCGTGATACATTATTTACTCTACTTACATGGAAGGAAAGTTATGCTACAAAATTTGTTGCCTCCCATATTTAAAGCATGGTTAATGTAGAATCTACTGTGGGGATAGTGACCAAATACATAGTGAAAATATGGCATCTGTTATTTGCTCTTTAGAAAGAGATATGAATGTCAATTATTAATGAAAGTAAATTCAATGAAAAGTTTTTACCAGGATATTAAGGCATGTGTGTGTTCTCTCTTTACAATTTGAATTTCATCCAATTTTTGCCATACTCCCAAGGCCCAGAACAAAAGAGCTGATCACTAAGACACAAGATGTATCTTGAATTATCATGGTTGTCACCAAGGAAATAAACATAAAATGCGTATTCAAGCAAGAATATGATTTGTAAAGGTAAAATTCAGAAAAGATCAACCCTGACATAACAAAAGTATATCGTAAATGAAGCTGCCTAAAAAGAAGCCATATAGATATGTTTTATTATTACCTTGTTCATTGCATAATTGTTTCAATGATATAAAAGAGCTGTACTTACTTGATTTGTAAAGTAAAAAGAAGTTGTATTATATGTTGTTTTTACAGCATTCACTGCAGCCTGGTAAACCCTTCCGTGGGCCCTGACTAGACCCTCACACACTCCTGTCATCTCCTACACAACCATTTCAACTTGCATCATGTATCATCAAATTGATAAACAAACGAAATTTATGTAAATGGAACTTTTAATCGTATCAAAATTTGGTATTTGGTATTATGCGTTTGTAGTTATCATTATTGATAAACTTTTTCTGTATGTTAGAATACAGCAAATTTCATGCCTATATATTTAATTGTAACTGGCGTGGTGTGGGCTGACTTCATGTATATTACTCCTATATATAGACATAGAGGTCAAAAGTGATGAGTTCCAAGGAGATTGAAAAGCAGCATGACAGCAGCCATAGGTCTCAGATTTTCAGATTTAGAAGAGTACTTTGTTATATTCTTCAGAAGAGGATTATCTCTAGCCAAACTTGATCGTGGCCACCATTCCTTCCACAACCAATAACAGCACAAGCTATATCTATCTTTTTACTCACTGGGCTTGTGCTGCCATTTGGCCACACATACCTCAATGGCCACTTCACCCACCTTCACCTAACATTAATACTCTTTGACTTTTACAGCGTAATATATCTCTGGGAGTGACTGAGAGGTGTTACCAGAAACCTAAGGTCAATCACTTTTGCAAACATGTACATTGCATCAAGACTTATTCCAAAACTTGTAAAAAAATGTGGGTTTTATCATGTATAAACTGTTGTTCAAGACACTAACCTTAAAGCATGCTTCTTTAATCCACTACTGAACACCATGCAAATCAAGTGTTTAGGAAAAGTTTGGTAATAAATTACCAACATAGAATGTGTGACCATTTCCTGTTGGAGACTGGGGTGAAAGGTTGTGGGAATGTAAGAATGAAGTGGTGAAAGTGAGCTATCTTAGGAATGACTGTTGTATATAAAGATACTAAGAGAGATTTTATGAAGTATGGTATAGGATGAAAGAGTTTAGGGAATAGGGAATTACTATTGTATGGACAGTAACAGCATGGAAGGAGCTCATGTGACTGGGAGCAACATAGGAGAAAATGGCAGGAGGCCAAGAAAAATATTCAAGAACTGAAAAAGAATGCAAATGAGAGGGTATCAGTAAACTAAAGAAAGATCAAGAAAATGTCTTTGAAGGAGGAAAGGAGGACAAATGGGGGACACTGAGGACTTATGGGAAACTGGTGACAGGCCAAGGAAAGATGAAAAGGAGTAAAGTTTGATAGGGTGGCAGATGTGCTGTATTTGAAGGAGGTGGCATGTTCAGTGAAAATTATGACGAAAAGAGACGAGATAGTAACAACCTTACTTAAGATGGAGTGTGGCAATTGGCAGGAGTGAATGAGATTACACATGACAGCTAGAGACTGAGTGTGAGCGAATGTGGCTGTTTCATCTGTCTCCTGGCGCTACCTCGCCGAGCCGGGGGGTGGCGATGCTAATTCCTGTGGGGTGGGGTGGCATCAGGAGTGGATAGGGGCGAGCAAGTGTGAATATGTACAAGTGTATATGCATGTGTATGTGTATGTATGTATATATGTATATGTTGGTATGTATATAATGTACTGTGCATATATGTGCTCGTATGTATATATGTGTGTATGTGGGGGGATGGGTCTTTCTTCATCTGTTTCCTGGCGCTATGTCGCTGATGCAGGAAACAGCGATCAAGTATAATAAAATATATAATAAATATATATATGAGAGAGAGAGGATATGTTGATGATGTCATCAAAGGGAGATCTCTTTGTGATGTAGAGAGAGCCCTTGAGGTTAGGGTTAAGAAATGTGTAGAAATGGGAATGGTGGTATCCTGTGAAATACTAAAGTTGTTTCATGGGTGATAGTTGCCTGGGGGGGATGCTAAAGATTGGTGATTATGAATTCGTATGGGCAAGAAAGTTTGGGTATATGTGTACAATATTTGATCATGGAAGGATAATGCATGAAGTGAAGTACCTTAAGGAGAGGTTAGGGATTCAAACTGTTTGTCATATAAGTCTTTTTTTTGTCATATAAGTCCATTGGTGTCTGCACTAGAGTTGTAAAGTATTTGTATACTGTGTGGATTAAGTCTTTGGTTCTTTATACAGGATTTGTATATTGTGTGGATTGTTTGTTCTTTTCTCCTCTTCCCATTCGGCTACAGTTATGAAATCCTAACAAAAAAATGCCATGAAAGCAGTTCAGAAAAATGGCCTTTGGATAATTTTTTATCTAAGCGGACTGGTTGTGATAATTTATGGAGAGAGGATGGAACAAAGAGACTAGTAAACTTGATTGGGCAAAAGGATGTGATATTAAGTCAATGCTTATAGATAAGAGGTTCGATGATGATGTGTTAAGTTTAATAAGCTGGAAATGGGCAAATCCAAAGGAATATGGACCAAGACTGTTGTATTCCCTACAAGTGACTGGCTTGAGAATGATGTTATCATATAAACCAACTGGGATGAGGACAGTCCTGATAGTGATCTTAAAATTACTCGTGTATTATTACCTAGTGGAAGATTTAACACTACCAGTGGGCAGATAAAGGCTCTTGCAGTTGAATGGATTCATGACCTAGGGAAAGCTAATAACTTTGTTGTTTTATTGATGGTAGGGTTCAAGATAATGTGAGGTGGAATGGGATTTGTTAACTGGAGAAATAATCCTGGAATAAGAAATGTGGTAGACTGAGTGACGAAGTTCCCTCAACAAAGACTTGAATTCTTAAAATAACATCTTGGTAGTAAATCTGCTATTAAGTGTGCCCATGAAAAACTTAGAAGATATTAAGAATGAAAACATTATATTGCAGAGTTAGGTTTTTAGAAAACAAATATTGGTATTGCATTAACCCTTCAACTAGACCACAATAGATCTCAGTTGCATGGTAAAGTAGACCTCATGTAGATCAATGATCCATGTTTTTGGACCAACAATTGAATTTCTGTTGATCTATGGTAGTGGCACGAGATACCTAAGACCTCCTACACAAAACAGATACACATAAATAGTTCTGTTACCCTCCAGCCATGGCACAATTAAGAGGTTACAATAGACTGCTAGGTATACATAACAATGAGTGGTACAGTATTTTCTCATCATTCTGAAGTCTAGCGATCCAGATAATCTGTTTGATAATGAAAATCAATTTCATGATGATAGAGAACCAAGGCCTCCAAAATACTACATAGACAAGGAATTGGTGACAGTGGAGACATGGACAACAGCATGAGTAGCATTTGCTGCTGTCTTGATTAAAATTGAGGCCTATTTCACTTGTTTCTTTGTGATTTTCGATTCTTACGTTATGTCCTTTCATTTCATTTTAGATAAAACGTTTTCGCTTGAAAAAGTTTTTTAGAAGGTTAAGAAAATTATATGCCTGTGCAAAGGACTTTAAGTGTGTACAAAAGTGCATGGTACATGAATATTCTACAAACACTTTTTTTTTATATACTTTTAAGTACCATAAGAAAAGAATTAAATGCTTATCAAGATACTACAATATATACATTTTCTCCCCCCCCCCCCAAGATATTTTGACAGGTGTATATTTTAGTTAACCAATTAAGTTAAAACACTGAAAGTATTAATCCTTGCCAGATTACTTAGAAATTCCATCTTTTTTATATTGGAATATACTGTGAACTTTAAGATATCTGAAATCATGTGAGAAAACTTAGATATAATATCTATCTTTAAACATTTACTTTATATCAAGCATTTAAGGAGGAAGTGTAAGGAAGATGGAAAGAGTATTTTGAAAATCTGATAAATGTGGGAGAAGATGAGGCTGCAGTTGTTACATGTATGGGCATGGAGGATGTAAGGAAAAGGATACAAGTGCATGGGCCTATAGCAAGAAGAGCGATAATGAGGCTCAAGGTAGGAAAGGCACCTGAAGCAAATGGTATTACTGCTTAAATGAAGTATGGAAACATAAGGTTGTACCCAAGGATTGGGTGAAAGCTATTATTACTTTATTCAAAGGAAAAGATGCCATGGATTTAATTATCAATTATAGGGGAATAAGACTTTTAAGTATACCAGGATAAGTGTATGCAAGAGGGCTGATTGATAGAGTGCTGGAAGTGACTGAATGCAAAATAATTGAGCATCAAGGGTGTTTTAGGAAAGATAGGGGATGCGTAGATCAGAATTTTATGGTGAAAATAACTGGAAAAGTATCAAGCAAAAGGAAAGAAGCTGTATGCAGCTTTTTTGGATCTGAAGAAAACATATGAGAAAGTCAATTGGAATGCTTTATGGGATGTGTTAAGGATTTATGAGGTTGGGGGACAATTGTTGGATGGTGTGAAAGCTCTCTAAAGAGTAGCAAGTGGATGTGTAAGAGAAGATGGAGAGATGAGTGAAACTTTCAGTATGCATGTGGGTTTGAGGCAGGGCCTAGTGATGGCACCATGGCCTTTTAACATGTATATATGGATGGAGTGATACAAGATGTAAAAGCAAAACTAGAAAAAGGGTGTGCAGAGGTGGAGTATGGTGGTTATTTGCCTGTTTGCTGATGATACTGTGTTGTTTGCTAAGAGTGGAGTTGCAGAGGGATGCAAGTGCATTTTATGAATGTAAGCATGGGCAATTCAAGGTAAATGCGAGTAAAAATTAAGTAATGGAGTTTGAAAGGAAAAAGAATGTATAGATTTTACAAAACCCAATAGAGTGAAAGAAAATAGTACACTAATATGTGTCAAAGATACTAGGGGGAAAAAGACTAGAAGAGGTGAGAGAATTTAAGTTTTTATGAGCTATCTTGGGTAAGTTTGTTGATATGGAAGAAGAGATAAGGGAAAGGGAGAGAGCAGTACAGGGTAGAAGAGTCATGGATCCCTTAATAGAATAATGAACGGTAGAGGTGTACGTATGGAAGTGAAGAAAGAAATGAGGGGATGTATGAGAGATGTGATAAGGCAGGGCAAGAAAAGGGAATTAATTGTGAAGTGCTAGAGAGGGTGAAAAATAATATTTTGAGGTGGTTTGAACATGTCGAAAGAATGCAGTGTAGGGAGTTTACATGGTGAGAGTACAGTAGTACAATTAAAAGGGGTGGTGCGAGAGAAACACCACCTATGAAATGGAGAAATATAGTGAAAGAACTGGAGTGAGAGAATTGGTAGAAGAATGTGTGGAATGGTGTAAGCAAGGGAGGCATGTAAGACCAGAGGTAAGAGGAGACTCTTCTGCCGGAGTAAACAGGTGTCAGAGATATAGAAAGACAGAGATAGATAGTCAGTAATACGGGAAGGTATTATAAATGAATAACTTTGATATATTTATTTAGCTCCCTCAGTACTTATAAGCTTTTTATGAAAGTCTTGAATCATTCTGATATTGATTACAGAAAAACCTATACTTTTAAGACAATGTTCTGGCAGATGCCGGAGTTCAAAATAAAAAATCTCTTGAATCAACAAAACAACTAATGAAATGCATAAAGACTGCACATAATTAAAAATTCTTAAAAAGTCTACAACATATACAACTAATTGACATTTATTCCTTGTTTGTTGTCCTCAACGTGGTTTTTGCTGTAGTGAGTAACATACAGCGCACTCTTTGATAAAAGAATATTGCCTTGGGAATAATGTAAGGAACACCATCTACAAATAAAAATTTAGATAACATGCGAGTAAAGTTTCAGTTTTGAGGTACCACTGATATTTCATGGATTTGAAAGAAACATAAATGAACCCCTTTGAGTTAGTGGAAGTGATTTAGACTGGGGGAGCATGATTTGGAGAGTAACTTTAACTTTCAGTTGGTGGGAGGTATGTAAACTGACTGTGCCTGCTGTATTCACACCCTTCACTGTTGATATTTTCCTCATTCCAGAATGAGATACAGTCAGCATAAAAGTAAACTTAGCTTTACAATACCTATAGAGGAGCTATTGCTCCACAGCTATCAAAGATAAGTAAGATTCTGCAGAAAAAGGTTAGGCCACAAATTCACTTTAGGCATTCCCCCAACCTCTTTCTTTAAAAATGTTACCCAGAATACCAAACTATCAAATTCATACACTAGCCTTCCTTCCTCCAACCATATGCAACCGACGTGGCAGGAGGAAGATGACAACACGGTCATTAGTATATTTTGAATATACAGTATTATTAAGGTAAATCTCAGCCAGTATTACTTATTACTTATTCATTATTTGTAGGAAAAAATAAAGTTCAATACCAAACCCCTAGTCTAAATAACTTCCATTAAGTATAAAGAATCCAAAGCCGTAAATTATTTTTGTGAAGAAGGAATTTTTGTCAGATTCTCATTGCTATATTCATGATCACTGTTCTTAGCAGCGATGAGAAATGAGCAAGGACGCAATTAATTCATCTTTAAACTAAGCAGCAGTCATCCTCCAAAATACACAAGAAGCTCCTTTACAAGGAAAAAAAATATGTATACAGTGTTCTGACTTAATAATGCTTCCTCATAATACTTATTCCAAATTCTCTTATATTTAAAGATTGCTAAGTCTTTGAGTATAAAGTTAATGTTAATTTACAGTATCTTGTAGCTTCAGCATTTCGTAGAGTATGATGTGACACAAGAGTCAAGTAATCTTTTATCTTTTGTTCTGATGTTTCCAATGTGCTCAACAGAAAATTTACCACTGGAAAATAGTAATTTTTTTTTTTACATCAGCTTAAAAATCTGTTTATAGATAAAGTGCAATATATGACACATTGGGCATTACATTAATATTAATGTTTTTGCAACGTAATTCCAGAATATGATATCATTTCTTGCAGTGCAGTGAAAAAAACAAAATAATTTTGCTAGTTTTCTTGCAATAAAATTCCCAAAAATGATATCATTTCCTGTGATGCAGTGAAAAACAAAATTTTACTGCCATTCAGACATTAACATGGAAGTAAATTCATGAGGATATGTAATTCAATATGGCCTAGTACAGACTTCACAAATGTTGGAGATGGGTTATCCTTACACCCTGGATTATGCCATCACTTCAGCTAGAAGCTTGCCACTCTAAAAACTGTTAAAAAAAAGGCAGGACTGGTTTAACATGTACAGTACATTATTGAGGTTGGAATGTTATGTATTTATCTACTTTGTTAAAAATAACTTGGGTATAGTAAAACTGCCATTAGAGAGGAGCCAGGCAGATGTAGCACTGTCAGTCTCATAAGAGTAAAGTGTTTTTATGTTGAAAAAGGAATTCTATTGCAATGGGTGGTGCAGTCCTCTCAGGAAGGTATTGGATTACTACTAAGTGGAGTCAGCACATTGGCTCTTCTGGAAGTGAAAGGTGGACAACAGAAATAGTAAAGTAAGATTCAGATTGTTAGATGAGAGGTGTTTGAAGAAATTGAGAGGCTGTACATACTTGATCCACTCCATATAACATCTAAATGATAAAGGAATTAAGGAAACCACTCTTGTGGTTTCAGTGCATTACACATGACAGCCAGAGAATGGATGTGAGCAGTTGTGGCCTTTCTTCATCTGTTCCTCATGCTACCTCACTAATGCAGAAAATGGCAATCAAATATGAAAAAAAGTGTTGAATAGATAGAAGAGAATATACATGAGAATCAGGAAGAAGAATCTGATTAAATGAAGAGTGTATGGAGGTAATTCGAACAACAAACAGTGGTTAAGGAGAATGCATGTTAGTGCATGTTAGGAGGAAAGAGAAAGAAACTAATATAGGAGTGGATAATGAACACGTGTATACAAGGTTGGTTCAAAGCCAACATAAAGACTACAGTTACCAAATCTGTTGGCAAGTTTAGATATTTGGATAAGCACTGCCTATAACAGTCTTTCCTGAGGAGGAGTAGGTCCAAGTCTGGATACCAAACTTTTTTCCAGCAAGCTTGACTGAGCAGCCAGAATTTGGCCTGGCCAGGAAGCACAGAGTGTAGAGACCAATCTCCAGTTCAGGCGTTGTACCAATAAAGATTGATCCCACAGGCTTAGAGTTGTGTAACCAGTCGAAGCGTAACTTGATGATCTTGCCCTACCAGGGGAGAGAAAAAATGTGTTGACTAACTGAAACTTGGCACATTTCCAAAATGTCTCATTAAATTCATGTTAATTTACTGATAAGAAATTGTTGAATTGTGATTGGACTAAAATTCGTTTGCTTTGTCCTTTGCATAAACTTCCTCTGCTATTGTCAAAGAACATCCTTATGGTCATGCAGTACAGTATCACTTGAAAATGGTGTTATGACAATGTTAGTTACATATTATTTATACTACAAAGACAAAAACATTTTTTATGTATGATGTAGATATACTTTTTCATAAAAGTATATTTATTAAATGAGATGGAAAAGTTTCATAATTCTCGTAACTGAGTTAGTGAATTTGTACTGATTAGATCTCGTGTAAGATTTGAGGAAAACATCATATATTATTTTTTAGTTATAGCTGTTATAATGTGTCATACAGGAAATAATCTAAGAAAGTAATTGAACTTAAACATTGTTAGATATATAGCTATTATCAAGAGAGCACTTATAAGAACCCTTTAATCTTATATCATCTGAAGTGTACAAAGTTGGGATTCATTAAATGTAGTATTTCATCTGAGACCAAATTTTAGTTGACCAACTGATTACCTTACAAGCATATCTTTATATGAGCTCAGATTTTAAGATTAACGGAAAAATGA
This sequence comes from Panulirus argus, assembly GCA_038088735.1. Classification (NCBI taxonomy): domain Eukaryota; kingdom Metazoa; phylum Arthropoda; class Malacostraca; order Decapoda; family Palinuridae; genus Panulirus; species Panulirus argus. The sequence goes on along the minus strand of JAYMFT010081795.1, from coordinate 984 downwards.
AATATTAGCCATGAAATCTTAGTTGAAATAATCGATTGAAAAAATCTTTGTGGATGTTTTTCACGTGGCAAAGATATCTGTTTGTGAATATTAAAAGGTTAAGGATTAATAATTTCATGATTACTCATGTAAAGAATATAAGAAAAATTTATTAATTTGAAATTATGCACATCTAGCGTACGTTTAAAGCCAAATAATGACCATGCAATTTTTTGTACATACCAAAAGTCATCAAAAGGAATAGAAAATCATTCATAATTAAATCTTCTTGAATATTTGGGTAGAAAACCATATTTACCATAAAAGATAGAGATATGTTGCTTACTTTTCCATTAAGATCCACAATCCTCATGTAACCCATGTAGTTTAGGTCACCATCCAACTCTTCCTTCCTGAAGTTAAGCCAGTTGTGAAAACCAGAGACCTTCCCTCCCTTCAGCTCCCCAATAAACACATGCTCAAATCCGGATGATCCTAACTTTCCTCCTTTACGACTGTATAAGGTGAACCATATATCTTCAAGTTTTTGGCGTAGTCCATGTGAGATCAGATCTGCAGGGAGTAATGAGTGATAGTAATTATCCTAAACTTAAATTTTACCTTAAGATTTATCATAAACATATGATACGGTATCTGTATTCAATCAGATAGTTGATGCACCCTAGAACACCTTTAAGGGGTTCCTGCAGCTATGAGGCTGCATTTAATGTGGAATGAGGTAATGTGCTCCTTCACAGTGAGGTGTCATTAATGATCCTTTCATCCTTTCCACTGTCCTCAGACATTTAATTTCCAATACATTCACCCTGTTCAGTACTTTGCCATCTGGAGCCTATGCCTCACATCCATACAACCTGCAAGACTACTAAACAGCATCTTTGAAGGTGTTTTCCTTTTCATGGTACCAACTGCAGGGCATATATATATATATATATATATATATATATATATATATATATATATATATATATATCTCTGGGGATA
>JAYMFT010081784.1:0-14268 GCA_038088735.1 Panulirus argus | reverse complement strand
CTCCCTCTCATTGGCAGTAGAGTCAGGCTGAAACCCGGAGATTCTTAGCACCCCATGATGCCAGGGACTAGGGGCCATGGCCATAGGTTGTATATCTCATATAATAGTTGACCTTAGTTTTCAGAAACCCAAGAACACTAAAGTGACTGCGAAAGACATGCATACTATTCAAAAACCATTTACAAGCAAATTTTTTCAGTTGCAGTGTTTATACTCAGTATTTTATAGGCCCATATCCTGGATTTTTCATGGGGGTTAGCGAGTGTAATTCAGCAGAACTCTCTGCCTGATGCTGTTATAGATGAAATGCACATGTACATTACCAAGATGAAGGAAACAGGGATCATATCTTGCCTGTATTATGGTGAAATTTCAGCAATATCTCCAAGTGCATTGGTAAGCATGATTGGTTAACAGTGTTACATTGTCTGCTGGTGGTCCCTCTGGTGCCAGGTCATCAACCAAAACTTTAAATAGAATTTTTTAAACACTTTTAGGATGCCAGTTTCATCACAATGTGACGTACTCAAGAACTAAAAGATAATAAGTATTGTACCAAAGCTATAATACAGTTGTGTTTGGTAGAATTCACTGTCTGTAGAATGGTGTGCACCACCTTCGCTTCCCACAAAGGTACACTGCTTCCCCCAAAGGAAACACTGCTTCCTTCCTGGCTAATAGGTCAGTTGTTTTCCTGAAGTCTAGTTCTGCATATATCTCAAATAAGCATTTTTTAAGTATTATGGTAATAGTATCGGTAAGCATTTGAACATAGGTGTTGGCTGCGTTTTGTCATCTATATCATAACCACTTCACTCATCACACTACTCATACATTACGGTACATGTTGACTCATGCATCAGTCATCACACATGTTCGTTGTCCATGGAGTAGTGCAAGGCATTTTCGCTACCTGCTAAAAATTACTATTTCCCCCAAAGGAACACTTCTTCCTCTCTGCCTATGGGCTTGCTCACAGTCTGCAGAACAGTGTGTGCTTCCTTTGCTCCCTGCCAAGGAACACTGCTTCTCCCTAAGGAACACTGTTTCCTCCCTACTATAGGCTTGTTGTTTTCACGAAGTATTGTTCTCTGTAAATGATTTTTGATAGCTTTTATAAGGTGTATTTTGGTAGCATTAAAGTAAAATTATTGATAAGCTTTCGAAGATGAATGTATGCCGTTTTATCAACAGTACCATAACTACTGCACTTAGCATATTACTCATACATTGCAGTACATGTTAATTGACCTCTGTTGTGTTGCAGTTAGCATTACTGACCACCACACATGTATGGGCCATTTGGAATCAAACCACCATAGGTTCAAACGCAGGTTATGGCATCTGGTCCACAGTCCACCCAGCTGTTCATCCCCCTTTGGGGGGGCACGTGGTATAGGCTAGGATGTGTGTGTGTGTGTGTGTGCGCGTGCGTGCACCTACATACAGGAGAGTACATATGTACAAGGTTAAAAGATGGGGCACCACAAGTGTAAGACTCTCTCCCTGTAACACACAAATAATGATCAGTCATTACACTTTCTTGTTTGAGGAGCAGTGTGCACCACCTTTGCTACTTGCTAAGGAACACTACTTTTTCCCCATCAATGGGCCTTTTGTTTTCTTAAGGGACGGTCTTACATTTATAACTCCAATAAGCAATATTGAATAATATTACAGTAAAATTAACGGGAAGGTTTTAAGATAAATGTAGGCTTACCACTTCATTTACTGCTTTACTTATATATTGTGATACATGTTAACTCCCACATCAGTCATCATACACACTTGCTGTCTGTGGAATGGTGCATGCCATCTTTCTTACTCACTAAGGAACCCAGCTTCCTCCAAGGAATACTGCTTCCACTAAAGGAACACTGCTTCCTCCCCAGCTATGGGCCTGTGTGTTTTGCAGAAGTACAGTTCTCTGTTGATAGATGAGCAATGTTTCAATGATATTATGGTAAAATTATTAGTAAGCATCTGAAGATGAACATAGGGTATGTTTTGTCAACAATACTGTAACCACTTCACTCACCACAGTATGGTTCTTGTTAACTCGTACGTCAATCATTGCACATGTTTGCTGTCTCTGGAGCTACCTGCTAAGGAACACGTTTTTCTCCATGGCTATGGCCTTGTTGTTTTCCATGAAGTACAGTTCTCTATTAATAACTCAAATAAACAGTGTTTCATTAACAATACAGTAAGATTATTGGTAAACTTTTGAAGATAATGCACCCAAATGCCATATCCACATGAAACACTTCTCAGCAACAACTGAGTTGACTAAAAAGCTTGTGTATTTGTGTACCTACTATTATTTATGGTGAGTGAAATTATAAAACTGTCTAAACTATCTTCAATATGTGTTTAAGAATGTATGTCTTCATTGCTGGGTGCATTTTTATTACTTCTGTGGACTGAAAAACATTCAGTATGAATGAATCTTCAATTATAACATGGAAATTTACAGGAAAAAATGGTATGTGTTATGATAATTTGTGCTACGGATATATTTTCAACAACATTTCCTTTCTATAACAAGGGGTCTGTATAAGAGAAGTACAATTAAGTGGAATTTAGACATCTTAAATATTGTCTTTTACAAGTTCTGCATCATGGTGTGCAGAGCATACATCCAACAGTGAAAATATTACAATTTTCAGAAGGACTAACTTACAAATATTGTACCCAGGCCTGAGGCACAAATGATTCTCAAGCCTGTATGGGCATAGTACATTTGTTATCCATGCCTGTTTATTGGCCTTGTGTTATTGGACTCCCCTTGCACAGGCTTACACTGCAAGTGAAAAGTCACCTCTGGGAAGTCTGTATTATTTAGAGTAAAATCTTGACAAAGAACTCCAAGGGAGTCCATCATTTCCCTGTAAATGAAAACAATGCAGCGCTCAAGTTGCAGGAGACCCTAGAAAGAGTTCATAGGTAACACCAGTACTCTTTCTTATAAAGGGGAGGGTAGTTTGAAATAATTTTGTTGTCATTATATAGTACTGAAAAAGCCTTGATCTCCTTTAAAGCCCAATGATTTTTACTTTTATCTGTAACTAATAATTTTGAATTGTGTTACCTTACAGCACTTGTACACCTGAGAACTGTAGCCTTTCATTTGATTAGGTAAAACATTTTTGAGATGACACCTGTGGTATCATGCATATTTCCAGGTGTATAGAATAAAAATAATGTTTAGTCATTGGCATTGTATACCTTTTCAGCCAGTAAGCCTTCCTCTTAAACCATTTTGTGGAATTCTTCCAAATAAGATTCAGCAGGTTCATAATTTGATGAGGCTTTTTGCCTTCACACTACCAATATTTGTAAGCCATGGCATTTTTGGAATTTGGTAAGCCATCTTGAGGAGTAGTCGCATGGGTGTGTTAGGCATGATTCTTCATTAAATACCTTGGGTTGGGCCATAATCATGCCACCATGCAAAAGAACTTTTTTATACTCATGAAGTTTTATCCATTTAAGCTATACTTTTTCCAGATCATCATTATTTGGTTGATGCATTGTTTTATGTTTAGCAGTAAGCTTTGGCACTACAGTATCACCTTAAAAGTTCAACATCTTGGCAGTCTGTTTCTTGATGTCATAACTGAAGAAGTTACCAACCCCATACTCATCATAGAATCTCTTAACTAAGGTTCCCTTCTCAAATATCTTGAGTACTTCCACCCTCCTCACATTACTCAGGGAAACATGTTCTTTTATGCACTTCCACCAGCCACATGACTATCTCCCTGCCTTTTGGACATTTTCTTAATGAATCTATCTGTATATTGTGATGCCTGTTCCGATTGGAACTCCCTCAGAGGGGTGGCCACAGCAACAGTGTGTCCATAACTAAAGAATTTCAGTGCCTCTTCTTAGCCTTTAGCGTTTCACCCTGAACAGGCCACTGGCAGAGGGCAAGTTTAGTGCAGTGTTTGCAGAGGCTTCTGTCTAATATTCCTAATGACAACTTCTGTCTAATGCTCCTACCTAGTGCTTCTACCTTATAATCCTGCCTAAATGTTCCTACCTTCTACATCTATCTGTCCTTAATATTGTGAACAGTCGCCATCACATTCCTAATGTTATCATTATTTGGAGTAGTGACAATTTATCACTCACACACAACCTTCCTCTTTCAAGGCCCTTCTCCCTGCTGTGCAGTATCTGCTGGGCCATCTTAGTTGCTTCATTCAATTGAACCTAAGGTGATTTGGAATCAAAGCGTGGCTGGTTAAGGGAAGGGACTTTTGTGTGCCAGTGCACTGCCTTTCCTACACTCGGAGATGGATTATGCACGTAGTATTGTTAATGATATCTCAGTTTCAATCTTTGCATCTAGCAGTGCTCAGAACATTTGTTGAAGAATTTTATATTGGCATGTCTATTTGATTAATGAGTTATTTATTACTTAAGTTGAAAAATGAGAAAATATGACTAGAATGAGAGTTATCTCAGTGAATATACTCAGTGAGCCAGAAGAAGATTGGAAATATGAAAAGGTAGGAGAAAGTTACAGATTTAGATAAAAATCAAGAAAGAGAATTAGGAAATTAGCCATTGTAATGTGATAGTGTGAGGTAAAAAAATGTGTATTAACTGATAATTAGGCTTGTGGTGTTGGTTTCTTAGGTCAAGTAATGGATCTCCAGTAACAATAAGGGGCAACATTTTCACCTTTTCTTTCCATAGGTGATAGACCCCAACCAGTCTGCCACAATCTGTTTACCATCTCTCTATATTTTATTGTTTGCCTTTTTTTTTTACCTTCATTTGTATCATCTAATGTCTTCAGGATAGAATTAGCTCCTCTGTAGATTGCTACTTTGGTTTTATGATAGCATTTGTCTTTTATTATGTAAAAAGACTTTCCATATCATATAAAATTTCTTTTTAACGTGTCCTCTTCAGCATAACAAATTGTAACTTTTCTCTTTTGCTAAAATTTCTCACTTTTGATAATTAGATTTTGTTATAAGTAAGCCTCTTGGTTGCATGTTTGTATTTGTAGAACTACTAACAACCATCTTTTATGGAACAGTTATTATTGTGTATACTTTAAAACTAGAAAATGATATTGCTATTGATATTGTAGGTGCATTAGGTCACATGTTTATGTGGCATGAGAAGTTACTGAAAAGTAGAAAAACGAAGATAATATATTACTGTGTTTTAAAGCAAGTATTTGTTAATTTTACGTAATTACTTATTAGCTTCATCCCATTTGCACAGTATGGATCAAGTGCTTACAGGCATGAATGTCTCACGGAAATTTATTTTGGAGTACTTAGGGTTTCTTACCTTATTCCACATCTTGGCAGTGCGTAGGGAAGCACAGTGCCCCATGGTGATTTTGCAAATAGATAGATAGAGTTGATATTAAAGAATGAATATGCTAACAGATAAAGTAGAAGTATATAAAGATAAATGAGAAAGAAATACATTGAAAGTAAAAGGTAGTAAAATTGTGATAATGAAATAGACAAGTAATCTGTTGAAAGTAATGTATAACTGCTAGATACTGAAAAATTTATCATACACATGTATACCTTACAGTAGAGGTCACCTGGTAGTAATAAGTTCATAATGCTATTGAAAACCATTCTCTCATACAATTTACCAAGTACACTAAAGAGATGTATGCCTCTGTAATTCAAATATTGACTTGTCTTCAGGCTCCTCACCTTGAGCCATACTTATGCTGAAATTCCTGATAAACCAATCAGCAACAGTGTCACCCTCTCTCTTGAAAAATTCAACTTTGCCATACTAGCCACTTTACAACACTTCTTATTATGTAATGCTTTTACCACCTCTTCTCTTTTCACCAATCCATTTGCTGTAACACTCTCACCCCCTGCATTCCTTCATGCACCTCAAACCCACATCTACCATCATATCTAACAAGTATGCAGTTTTCCAAAATACTCTCTCCATCACCTCTTCACTTCTTTTTTTACCTGTTACTACTTCTCTATGTGATTCCCTCACTGCTGCTTCCATTTGTTCTCTTGTTCTACCTACACTTACCTTCTTCCAAAGAATTTCCTGTCCTCCCTAAAGTCTGCCACTCCCCCCCCCCCATCTCTCTCTCCTTCTTTTTCTTTTTTTTATGTATCTTTCTCATGACCTACTACTGTTTCCTCTTTTATATCTCCCAGTCATTTACACTCCTTCCCTGCAGGTAATGTCCGTATACCCCTCTCTTCTCTCGAACTAACAACTTAACTTTTTCATCCCACCACTCCTTACCTTTTCTCACACATTTACATCCTATCCTGTACACCTTTTCTACACTCATGAGTGCTGCTTCCCTGAATATTTTTCATTTCTTACCCACTCCCCAATTTTTGTACACTCTTAAAACTTTTTGCCATTCTTCACCCAATCTCTTATGTTATCTCCTCATACAAGCCTCTTTTCTAATGTCACTCAGTTTGGTATCCCCTTGCCCTAGCCCCTTTACAAGGTCACTCACTTTCACCACCCTCTTTACAACCATGCCATTTCCTCTTTTAAAGCAACCATAAACTTTCACCCTTGCCTTCACCAAGAAGTGATCAGACGCCCCATATTCTCGCAACACACTTATGTCCAAGAGTTTCTCCTTGACACACCCATCAGTTAGTACATAATTCAACAATTCCCAGTGACCCCAAACACCACCGATTCATGTCTACTTATGATAACCCCTTTTATTAAACAGGTCTTCCCAATTGCCAGTCCTTATTCAGCACACAGGTCCTTAACCTATTCTCCATTTTTGTTTGCTGGGTATGCCATGCCCTCCAATTATACCAAAAACTTTCACCTTACTCACTACTGCGTTTAAGTAACTATTACTAATACTCAGTTCCTTTTTTGAAAATTGCTAACACTTTCACTTGGCTCCACCCAAAACATGTGCCTCAGTTCCTCACTCCAGTCACTTTCATGTGTATTGGCACTAAGATGAAGAGGAGAGGGTAGTGGTATCAAACTGAGGACAAACAATGTGGCTTCATGAAGTGGTAGAGTGAAGAATTTGAGTGAGAAAAAATTAAAGAAAGAGAGGAACTTGTTTGTGACATTAATGGATCAAGAGAAAGCATAGGATAGGGTTGATAGAGATCTTTTGTGAAACTTGCTTCTAATAGAATGTATAAGACGAAAGCTACCAGAAGCATTGAGGAGTTTATGTATCAAAAGAATTAGGCATGTATGCCAGTGGAAAGAGAAGAGGGAAGTGGTTCAAGGTGAAAGTGGATTTGTCATTGAGTGTGATGTCACCGTAGTTGTTTAATTTCTTTATGTGTGGCATAGTGAGGGTTGTAAATGCAAAGGTCTTGGAGATAGATGTGGATCTGCAGTCTGTTAAGGATATGGGACTTTGGAGGCAAGTCAGTTGCTGTTTGCAGATTGCATAGCTCTGGCGGCAAATTCAACTGAGAAATTACAGAAGCTGGTGTCTGAGTGTGGAAGAATGTTTGAAAGGCAGAATATGAGATTAAATACAAGTAAAAGTAAGGCTGAGCTGGGGAGAGACATAGTTTGAGTTTGAATGGCAAGAATCTGGAGGAAGTGTGATGATTTAGATAATTGGTAGTGGATAGGCAGAAGATGGAACTGTGAAAGCTAAAGTAAACCATAGAGTGGATGAGGAGGGGATAAAGGTGTATTGAGGAGTGTGAGGAAAGAGAGGTCACTGTTTTGTGGACAAAGATGGGTATGGTTGATGTTATAGCAGTCCTTGACAGTGGTGTATTGATATGAGCTCTAGGTCCTAAATGCAAATGTATGGAAGACGGTGGATATGTTGGACATTAAAAGCCTAAGAATGTGTGCTGTGAGGAAGGTAGATTGATTAAGGAATGACACAAGAGTGAAGTGTGGTAATAAGTAGATTAAGAAAGCTGAGCAGAGTGTGTGCTGAAATGGCTTAGACGTATGGAGAGGATGAGTGAAAAGAAACTCTTACAGGACATATGTGTCAGAGGTTAAGGGAACAAGTTGGAGGGAGAAACTGAGGATGAGTTGGAATAATTAAGTGAATGATGCTTTGAGTTTCTCTGGCATGAGCTTGCAGGTTGGTATGAGGCATGCTTTGGATAGAGCAAATTACAGGAACATGGTACACAGTGGCCAACATGCTGTTAGTAGGCTAAAGTAGAGGATATGTAGTGGTCAGGGAAAGTCACAGAAAGATCTGTGGGGCTTGGCTGTTAATGGGGGAAGCTCTGGTTTTAGTACTTTATACTTGACAGACAGAGTATGGCTTTGTGCCATTTCTTTGTCTGTTCTTGGAATTACCTTGCTAATGCAGGAAATAGCATACAGGTACGACAGAAATCAAAACACAGTGTATTGGTACAAATACTGGCATAGCAAAGCTTAGATTTGTTGTTATATTATTTTTTCTATGACCAGGATGCACTTATATAATGTAGGAACCAACATTACAGCTAGGCTTACTTCATGTACATAAGTGATTGATTTTCATCACTATAGGACTCTCAATTTAGATTTGGAATCCTTACGTTAGGCTGCATCCTTGTTGTAGTAAATCAGATGAAAATGAGTGCCCTTGTCTTAAGGGGCTGTATATCCAAGGGAAGTGTGCTTCTGTACCCCTTATACTTCCTGTTATCATATCCAACATACTCCTCATTCTTTTAAAAAATGGCAGTAATAATGGTGGTTATGGAAACAGTAAGTCCAAGCACAGTTTTATTTCTCTATAACATTTTATTTCAAACTTTTTTTCAAAGAGAATGAAAATGTTATGAAAAACAAGCTTATTTGACCTCTTGTTGATGTCCATTGCTGGAGGTCTTGATGTGTTGTTTCCTGATTGGCATGATATGTTCATTGGTTCTGTCCCTTCTCAGCTCACCCATTCATGTGTAGCTACCTTTTCCTATGTACTGAAGCAAATAATGAATCTTATACTTTTTTGTGTGTGGAACTTCCCATGCTTGTATAAGCTAATTCTCTTGTTCACTTGCTCATTCATGAGTTACTTCAGTTTGGTCACATTATGGCAGATCTCCTTATTCATTTGCTTGTGATACAATAGAATTGAGTCCTATTATGTCTTAAATCAGCATCGTGTCTGTGATCATCTTTTGCTAGTTCACATCCCATTTTGCATCAGTAAGTGTGTTAGCAGCTGTTGCATGGGACATTATAGACTACTTTTGCTACATCCTTGACCTCACCTCTTTTTTTAACCCTCACCTTATGGTTAATTCTTTTACTGGTTGAGGTGGCAATGCTCATACCAGTCCTTGCAGATACTTAATGGTGCTCTGGAACTGCTTTGATTTGGGTACCACTAGAATCTTGCTTCTTCTCATTAACTTCTTTCTTCATGAATGCTTCTATCCCTCATCCTTATTGCCTTGTCCCTTAATTTTAACATCAAACCTTTCGGGTAACCTAATCTTTTAAAAGCTTGTGTTACATTATTTTCCTCATCCTCGATTTACGTGTATTTGATATATGCCGTGTTTAGAATAACACTAGTCCATTTACACCTTTTTGATTTACTGGCTTATCTTTGGAATATTGCAATCATCATTAGACTGACCATGCAATGATGTGGCATTGCCAGCGTCGTGTGAGAAGCACATTGACATTTGTAAGGAATAAAGTCTGTAGTAACAGATTGCTAAAGTTTTTTGTGCTGCAGTATACTGTATGTTGCTCGCGTTTTGCCTCTTGCATCATTCCACCAAAATGTCATGTATGTTCGCTTGATAACAGTGGTGTTAAGAAGTGTAAGGCCATCACCACTGAGGTTAAGATGGATGTCCTCAAATGTAATGAGAGAGGTGAATAAATACCTGGTATTATGTATGCCGTCAGACATAGTGAATTTACGCTACAGATTATTCATGATGATGAAGAGGAGATCATGGAGAGTGCCAAGAGTAGGACAGTAATCAGGGCATTTAAGACCTTATGTTCCCAGAGTTCAATTATAGAGAGAATGGAACTAATATTGAATAGATAAGATATATCCTCTATGAAGAGAATTGAGGCAGGAAGGGAACTGACAGTTTTGAAGGGCTAGGACAAAGAGATTAAGGGTATCTTTCAGGACAATTTGAAGAAATGAGTAAGGGGATTAGAGATGAAATGAATTGGATGTAATGTGTCCATATGGTTATTCATTGTTTTTGAAGTTAGAGTTATGAGAGAGCTTTTGGTAGATATTGTGGGTAGAGTAGTATTCATTGTTTTTGAAGTTGGAGTTATGAGAGAGCTTTTGGTAGATATTGTGGGTAGATTAGTATCATTAAGTTTGAAAAGAAGTGCATATGACATGCTTGTAATACTGTCAATAGGAGACAGAAGAAGAATAAATTGGCTTTGTAAGGAAATATGTAAGTTTTTAAGATGGAACTGAAAGTGAAGTCCATCAAGAGCAAGGCTGTCATATATGAGACGAGGAATTTGGAGTTTTAGAAATGGTGGAACGATAAGAAGTTGGAAGCTCAGAATTTCTTATATCACTGTCACTTTCTTAATCCCTGATAGACATGAATCTGACCTGCACCCTCCCATGACCCTGAATGATCAAGCACTCCCACTCAACAAAACTCCAACCATAATAAGTATGATATATATCATGCATGACGTTCACTCCTTATACTGCAGATTAATTTAACACAAATGTCATTAACAGATTAGACACCCTCAAAGCGTTTATTAACACCCTCAACATCCTCTATCAGCAATTCATCTGCTCCACCTTAAACAGCCCCACCTTCCAGGTCATCCACCCTTTCAAAAGTAATTACAAAATTGTAGCCAAGCTGCAGCTGCAGACCTGATCATACACCCTTTCAAAAGCAAACATCACAAAATTATAGCTGCTGCTGCAAAAAAAGAGAACTATTTATTTTGTGTAACAAGTTCTCCCTTACTAAGCAGATAACAGAACCTACCTTAGGAAATAACACATTTGATCTATTCTTTACAAATAATTTAGACCTAATCGGTGATATCACTGTCACAAAAGCATTGCCATCTGATGTGTAACCATAGACAACACTATAAATGTCAGTAGAAGATGTAAAATCTCCTCATGATTGAGGCTATTTTGTGCCAGTAAACTTCATCAGTGTTAGTATTATTACTTTAGGTGATCATTGTAAGACCTTTAGCACTATTTTTAACCTGGTTTAGACTAGGAAAAGGGAATGTACCAGGACCAGACAGCTGTGATTAGATCAACAAGGAAAGAGAACAACGGAGTAATGTTTTTAGATGTTACAGGAAAATGTGAAAAAGCAAGACCAGAAGTTCACAAAACTGTAGGAGGAGGTAAAGAAAATGAGGATTTAATTCAAGGATCATGAAAGATTGTATGATATGAAAGAGAAAGTTAAGGAATTAAAGAGTAGAATAAAAGAGCATGAATGCTGTTTCATATCAGAGTAGGGTACTTAACCAGAGAAAAGATGGTTTAATGATAAAATAATAGGAAAGGATAGAAATGGGTAGTTTAGATATCTTTGAAAGTATTGAACAAGGGGAGTTGCCTGTAGCCTAAGCTATGGAAAGTATTGAAAACTGTGGGCTGGGAGGGGAAGAAGAAGCAGTTTCTTAGGCTGCTCGGCAGGCTCTCAGTGTGATGATTGATACAGTGTGACAGGAATCTTGGTTAATTACATCTGAGGGACCTAGGGGATTGAGTGAAGCAGTACAGAGAATAATAAGCACTGATAGAGATATAGCACTCAGGAATATTCATGATCTAGTTGATGTTAGATTTAGAAAGATGCAGATAATACAAGATCAGTGCTTGTTAGCAAAAATTGAGATTGATGAGAAAACCAGAAACTCAGAGGATGATGAATCAGTATTTTTGGACTTAGTCATAAAGTGGGAGCTCCAGATGTAGGAAGATTAATAAACCAGGAAGGTGACAGACGTAGATCTTTGATTATAAATAATAATGATATTTGAAGTGGACGGAGAACAAATAACAAATAGAGAGAAAAAGAGTAAGAAAGAAGAAATAATCATTAGAAGATTATTGGAGGCTGTGAAATTGTTATACTCAGTTTCATTGATAAAGGAAAAAAGAAGAATTGATGGTTCTGATTAAGACTTAAGAATACGTCATATTATGGTTACATTTGCTTTGGAGTCGTTTTGCCAGGAGGTCCTTGGGCAGGTAAAGAACCTAAAGGACATAATGGACATAAGTGTGTTATTCATCAGAAGTGATAGACGGAGGGAAAGAAAGTGTGAGAAGAGCAAAGAATATTGTCAGACCATAAAGAACAAGGAAACACCAGTTAGGCAAGAAGACAGTACATAACCACCAGTACTGCAGACAAGTCAGGAATGTTAGGTGGTGGAAATGTTAGATGGAAAGTGATGTATAGATATGCTGATGGATTAGCAATAGTTGGTAAAGAGCAGGAATTTAGGGATTATCTTAAAGAAAGCACACCTGACATTGTTTGAGTTGTGGAAACAAAGTTACTAAAATGATATTTCACTTTTTCTGCCCACAGGAGTACATGATAGTAAAGAAGGAAAGAGAATGTAAAGGAGAGGAAGAATTAGCCCTCTATATGACATGTGCCATGAGTTTCAGGAAATAATGGAGGATGACCCATTAAGAAAATACATAATGGGAAGAGTAACTGTAGGAAAGAACTGTGTCATTGTGTTGTAATGTAATCATTCAAAGAATCTCAACATCCCAGAACAAATATTCAATGACAGGAACTGAGGGAGCAATCAGTGTGTTACAGGAAGCAGTAAAACATGTGTTCTGAGAGATGATAATGTACTGATAATGGGATTTCAGAAATGATAATAAACTGGGGAACTTCGGTAGATTCTCATGGTGGCAGGTAGTCCTGGAGAAATTTTCCGATACCAACATGTCGGTGTGGTGGTAAGATTTTCAGGAATGATACACCATCATTGCTAGACCTTAACTTTACACATATCAGCATGGATATTGAGAATATTTTATATCATACATCATTTGGAAAAAGTGATCCTATAATGCTTATTTTTGAATGTGTAGTAAATTAGGAGGTTAAAAGAGCAGTGGGAAGACAAGACTTAATGAGGAAATATAATTGTGGAAACTACACAAAAACCAACAGTTTTTATGATAACATTGACTGGGAAATGGAGTTCAGTAGCCAGGAAACATGGCATTGTTGTGAAATATTCTGCAAAATTTGCTTATGAGGAGTAGGAACTTGGGTACATCAAACCCTAAATACAGAAGGAAAGTTAGGAAAGGGGAATTGTTTGAAAAAGATGGCATAAAGCAATAGAGCTTTGTAATGTGCAGTGCACATGATATTGGTGGCATTCCAGCCAGCCAAAATTTGAAAGGTATAAGAGAGGAAAGATTGAGTATACCAGAATAAGAAAGAAAAAACAAAGAAACCATAGAGAGAATATTGGGTACAAGGCAATAGAAAATCGAGAGGTCTTCCATAAATTCATCTAGAACATATTATTAGTTAGAGCAGTTAATCAGGCCAGATGATTCAGAGGGAAGAACTGTAAAGGATAATATAAGGATATATGAGGAACTGAATAAGTTCAAAAGGGTTTTCACTATGAAAGATGGGAAGGAGGTTTTAGAACATACTTGAAATATCTAGAATTGATATTAACAATGCTAAAGGGTATTGACTCATACAAGACTCATGGTCCTGATAAAATTTCACCATATGTGCTAAAGATGTGTGCAGATACATTAGACAGACCTCTTCAAATACTTTTCATTATGTTGCCAGAGAAAGGCAAAGTGTCAGTGGAGTAAAAATCACAAACGTCAAACCCATCTATAAGAATGGAGACTGGAAAGAGGTGCTGAACTGCAGACCAGTCTCCCAGACATTGTGGTCTGTAAGGTAATGGAAAAGGTAATTAGAACATGGGAAAAATTATCTAGGTAGAAAGCAAAACAGTTTTAAGGAATGGTGATGTGTAACGAATCTCTTAAGATTTTCATGAGAGAATGAGCTTTGTTTTACACAAAATATAAGGCTAGGTAGAATGTTTATGCTTAGACTGTCAGAGATCATTCAATACTGTGCTGCATGGGAGGCTGAGAAGGAATGTGTGTGTAACCACAGACACATGGAGTTTGGTAACAACTATATTTATGTTTATATATATATATATATATATATATATATATATATTTTTTTTTTCATACATATTCGCTGTTTCCCGCGTTAACGAGGTAGCGTTAAGAACAGAGGATTGAGCCTTAGAGGA
>JAYMFT010081773.1:0-14268 GCA_038088735.1 Panulirus argus | reverse complement strand
CACCTCGAGTAAGTGTACATCCATTGAAATTCTTTTCTTACAATCCTCTAAATTGTATCAAGTATCCATGAAGTACAGTTTTACTAAATGCTAGCCTTTCCCATTGGTTAAGAGCATGATCATCATTATCGTTATCAAAGTTAATCAATATCTAACCATACCACACTAGCACTACCTTTATCATAACAGACTTAATGACTTACTGTGTGACGTACTTCACTTTCAGCTAGTTATAAACCAAATAAGACTCCTCTACAATTTAACAATCCAAAATGGAATGTGAATCAATTGTGAGCAAAATTAGTCTTAATAATCCTTTTTTCACAGATGAACACTTCAAAATACAACGTGCGGTATAATAGTAATGTCCCACCAGCGAACCACAAAGGCCTGCGACCACCCTCGGCAGCGACCATCTCCAATGTAGCCAGGATAAAATTGAACCCGAGGACAGTCATCACTAACAAAGGTTGGTAAATATTCAAAGTGTGTAATGATACCTGTGTACCATTTACAAAGGATGAAATTTGCATGCGATAAAGAAGGGCAAGTCTACTGCTGCTGGTAGGGAAGGACTGACTTATAATGCTATTAATTGCTTTGCAAATATGGAAAGCAGTCCATTTTTTTTTCTTTTATCTTTTTAACCTGTCATATGAAAATGGAAGACTGCCAACTAAATGGAAAAGCGCAGTTGTAATACCTGTGCCTAAAAGTGATGGAGAGAATGGTTTTATATAGATAAGTGTTTAAAACTGAATATATATTGTCATTTAATTTGTTTGGTTTTGTAAATCGTACAAGCACCGCTAACTGTGTTAGCAAATGTCTTAGCAATAGCAATTTCAACTGTAGCCAATAAGGTGGTATTTTAAGTCCTATGTTATCTAATATGCTTATGGACTGGATAGCTAGCTACAGTTTTTATGGTGTCTCAAGTAATTATGTTTGCGGATGATATTCTGATACAAGGTAAAGATGAAGAAATTATGACCAGGGCTATTGATCAACTACAGGATCTTTGAGACTGGTTATTAATTAAAATTAGTCAAATTATCCGCCAAGGGTAGTAAGTGGATGAGAACTTTGGATGAATTGTACAAAATTATAAAAAGTTTTCAGTTTTAAATACCTTGGTATGTTTGTCAGTTATAAGGATGTTAAGAATCAGATTTATTATGTTAGAAATATATGTACAGCTAGATTAAAACCTCTGAAAGCTTTATTTGATAAAGGCTATGGTGTAAGTATACCAATCTTAAGAGTTGTGTACTTGAGTACGGTTAGGAATATTGTTGATTACTCGGAGCTAGTTCTGGTTTCCTACTCTGAAAGAGACCTTAGACCATTGGAGGTTCCTCTGAATGAGGTAATGAGGATTATACTTGGTTGTCTAAGGACTACAAGGATTGAAGGAATGAGAATGGAGTTAAATGTTCCAAGCATAATTCATAGAATTAGAAAGCTGGCTAATTTCTGCTATGCGTTTAATTAGACAGGGTGATATCTATCTTAAGTCAGCTATTGATAAAGTTACAAATGGTGTTGCTAGTAATATAAAGATGAATGGATTTACTAAAAAAAAAAACTTTTTCAAATGGAATGCGAAAATATTGTTCCACATCACTGTGTGCCTTTGATAAATAAACTTTACTTTGAAACCTGGCGTATGGAGAAATTTTTTTTTCAATGGATAAGTTAGAGGCAAAGAAAAAAGACTAATGTTTATGAGTTAAACCAAATGCTCAATGAGAAATTAGCTGAGTATCCTAAGCGAAATATTATTCATACGTACTGTGATGTTTCAGTTATTGGAAATGGAAATAGAGCTGGTTGAGGGTTTATTATAAGGGAATTTTTTATATATAATATTAGTGTAGAAGAAAAAATAACTAAAAGAATTGGAAAGAGAAGTTTCAGCACTATGGCAGAGCTGTATGCTATATATGTGGGTCTTAAATTTGCCCTTATCAAAAAAAAGTCGGTTTATGGGTTTGACCTGCCGCTGGCCGCTACTCCTGGCAGTGTTGCCAGACCGGTGGGGTGAGATGTTGCATGTGCCCTTGGTACCAACTCAAGAGGTCTCCCACGTGTGTGGCAACAGCTGTCCTCCAGCACCGAAGAGAAGAGGGCATATGAGTCTTGGGAGCGCTCAAACTCATAGAGCATGGAAGCCTTTAGAGCGTAAGGGCATGGAAGCACTCAAAACCAAGGGGCATGGAAACACTCAAAACAAGAGGGCATGGAAACACTCAAAACCGAAGGGCCTGGAAACACTCAAAACCAAAGGGCATGAAAGCACTCAAAACCAAAGAGCATGGAAGCACTCAAGATCAAAGGGCATGGAACCACTCAAGACCGAAGGGCATGGAACCAATTAAAACCAAAGGGCATGAAAGCACTCAAAACCAAAGAGCATGGAAGCACTCAAAACAAAAAGGTATGGAAGCACTCAAAACCAAAGGACATGGAAGCACTCAAAATCAAAGGATATGGATAATTATGATTATTCACATTCAAAGAGCATGGAACCATTCATATCCAAGGCGCATGGAGCCACTCAAAACCAAAGGGCATGGAAGCACTCAAGATCGAAGGGCACTGAATCACTCAAAGCCAAGGGGCGTGGAAGCACTCAAAACCAAACTACATGGAAGCACTTAAAACCAATGGGCATGGAATAACTCAAAACCAAAGGGCATGGAAGCACTCAAAAACAAAGGGCGTGAAACCACTTAAAACCAGAGGGCATGGAAGCACTGAAAACAAAAACAAAGGGCATGAATAATTATAATTATTCACAATCAAAGGCATGGAATCATTCAAATTAAAGGGACATGGAAACACTCAAAAGCAAAGGGCAGGGAAGCACCTGAAACCAATTTGAATGGAGCCACTCAAAGCCAAGGGGCATGGAAGCACTCAAAACCAAAGGGCATGGAATCATTAGAGACCAAAGGACATGGAAGCACTCAAAACCGAAGGGCATGGAATCATTCAAGACCAAAAGGTGTGGAAGCACTCAAAACCAAAGGGCATGGAAGCACTCAAAACCGAAGGGCATGGAAGCACTCAAGACCAAAGGTCATGGAAGCACTCAAAACCAAAGGGCACGGAAGCATTCAAGACAAAAAGGCATGGAAGCACCCAAAGCCAAGGGGCATGGAAGCACTCAAAACCAAAGAGCATGGAGGTACTCAAGACCAAAGGGCATGGAACCACTCAAGACCAGAGGGTATGGAAGCACTCAAAACCAAATGGCATGGAAACACTCAAGACCAAAAGGCATGGAAGCACTCAAAACCAAAGGGCATGGAAGCACTTAAAACCTAAGGTGCATGGAAGCATTCAAAACAAAAGGGCATGGAAGCACTCATGATCAAAGGGCATGGAACAACTCAAGACGAAAGGGCATGAAACCACTTCAAACCAAAGGGCGTGGAAGCACTCAGAACCAAAGGGGATGAAATCACTTAAAACCAGAGGGCATGGAAGCACTCTAACTCAAAGGGCATGGGTAATTATAGTTATTTAGAATCAAAGGGCACGGAACCATTCAAAGCAAAGGGGCATGGAAGCACTCATAACCAAAGGGCATTGAAGCACTTAAAACCAATGGTCATGGAACCACTCAAAGCCAAGAGGCATGAAAGCACTCAAGACCAACGGGCATTGAACCACTCAAAGCCAATGGGCGTGGAAGAAAAACCAAAGGACATGGAAGTACTAAAAACCAATGAGCATGAAACCACTCAAAACCAAAGTATATGGAAGCACTCAAGACCAAAGGGTATGGATATTTACAATTATTTACAGTCAAAGAGCATGGATCCATTCAAATCAAAGGGGCATGGAAGCACTCAAGACCAAAGGGCATGGAGGCACTTAAAGCCAATGGGCATTGAACCACTCAAAGATAAAGGGGCATGGAAGAACTCAAAACCAAAAGGTATGGAAACACATAAAACAAATGGGCATGGAACCACTTAAAGCCAAGGGGCATGGAACCACTCAAAGCCCAGGGGCATGGAAACACTGAAAACCAAAGGCCATGGAAAAACTCAAAACCAAAGGACATGGAAGTACTCAACACCAAAGGGCATGGAAGCACTTAAGACCATAGGGCATGGAAGCATTCAAACCCAAAGGGCATGGAAGCACTGAAGACCAAGGAGCATGGACAATTATAATCATTCACAATCAAAGGGCATAGAACGATTCAAGTCAAAGGGGCATGGAAGTAGTGAAAGCCAAAGGGCATGAAAGCGCTTAAAACCAACGGGCATGGAACCACTCAAAGCCAAGGGGCATGGAACCACTCAAAACCAAAGGGTATGGAAGTACTCAACATCAAAGGGCATGGAACCACTCAAAGCCAAAGGGTATGGAAACACTAAAAACCAAAGAGCATGGAAGTACTCAAAACCAAAGGGCATAGAACCACTCAAGACCAAAGGCATGGAAGCACTCAAAACCTAAGGACATGGAAGTACACAAGACCAACGAGCATGGAGGCACTCAAGACAAAAAGACATGGAAGCACTCAAAACCGAAGGGCACGGAAGCACTCAAAACCAAAGGGCATGGAGTCATTCAAGACCAAAGGACATGGAAACACTTTAACCAAAGGGCATGGAAGGACTCAAAACCAAAGGGCATGGAAGCTCTCAAGACCAAAGGGCATGGAAGCACTCAAAACCAAATGGCATGGAAGAACTCAAGACCTAAAGGCATGGAAGCACTCAAGAACAAAGGGCATGGAACCACTCAAGAACAAAGGGTATAGAAACACTCAAAACCAAAGGGCATGGAAGCACTCAAAACCAAAGGGCATGGAAGAACTGAAGACCAAAAGGCATGGAAGCACTCAAGACCAAAGGGTATGGAAGTACTCAAAACCAAAGGGCATGAAACCACTCAAGACCAAAGGGTATGGAAGCACACAAAACCAAAGGGCATGGAAGCACTCAAGTCCAAAGAGCATGGAAGCACTCAAGACAAAAAAATGGAAACACTCAAAACCGAAGGGCATGGAAGCACTTAAAACCTAAGGCTCATGGAAGCGTTCAAAACCAAAGGGCATGGAAGCTCTCAAGATCAAAGGGCATGGAACAACTGAAGACCAAAGGGCATGAAACCACTTAAAACCAAACGGCATGGAAGCACTCAAAACCAAAGGGCATGAAACCACTTAAAACCAGAAGGCATGGAAGCACTCAAACCCAAAGGGCATGGATAATTATAATTATTTATAATCAAATGGCATGGAACCATTCAAAGCAAAGGGGCATGGAAACACTCAAAACCAAAGGACATGGAAGAACTCAAAACCAATGGTCATGGAAACACTCAAAGCCAAGAAGCATGAAAGCACTCAAGACCAAAGGGCATTGAACCACTCAAAACCAAGGGGCGTGGAAGCACTCAGAATTGAAGGACATGGAAGCACTTAAAAGCAATGGGCTTGGAACAACTCAAAACCAAAGGGCATGGAAGCACTCAAGACCAAAAGGCATGGATGTTTACAATTATTCACAGTCAAAGAGCATGGATCCATTCAAATCAAAGAGGCATGGAAGCACTCGAAACCAAAGGGCATGGAAGCACTCAAGACGAAAGGGCATGGAAGCACTTAAAACCAATGGGCATTGAACCACTCAAGCATAAAGGGGCATGGAAGAACTCAAAACCAAAGGGCATGGAAACACTTAAAACGAATGGACATGTAACTACTCAAAGCCAAGGGGCATGGAACCATTTAAAACCAAAGGGCATGAAACAACTCAAGACCAAAGGACATGGAAGTACTCAAAACCAAAGGGCATGGAAGCACTCAAGACCATTTGACATGGAAGCATTCACAACCAAAGGGAATGGAAGTACTCATTACCAAAGGACATGGATAATTAAAATTATTCACAATCAAACGGCATAGAACCACTCAAATCAAAGGGACATGGAAGAACTCAAAACCAAAGGGCGTGGATGCACATAAATTCAATGGTCTTGGAACCACTCAAAGCCAAGAGGCATGGAACCACTCGAAACCAAAGGGCACTGAAGTACTCAAGATCAAAGGGCATGGAACCACTCAAACCAAGGGGTATGGAAACACTCAAAACCAAAGAGCATGGAAGTACGCAAAACTAAAGGGCATGGAATCACTCAAGACAAGAGGGAACGGAAGCACTCAAAACCTAGGGCATGGAAGTACTCAGGACCAAAGAGCATGGACGCACTCAAGACAAAAAAGCATGGAAGCACTCAAAACCGAAGGGTATGGAAGGACTCAAAACCTAAGGTGCATGGAAGCATTCAAAATCAAAGAGCATGGAAGCACTCAAGTTCAAAGGGCATGGAACAAATTAAGAACAAAGGGCATGAAGCCACTTAAAACCAAAGGGCATAAAAGCACTCAAAACCAAAGGGCATGAAACAACTGAAAACCAGAGGGCATGGAAGCACTAGAAAAAAAAGGGCAAGGATAATTATAATTATTCAAATCTAAGGGCATGAAATTATTCAAATCAAAGGTGCAAGGAAGCACGCAAAACCAAAGGGCAGGAAAGCACCTGAAATCAATTTGAATGGAGCCATTCAAAGCCAAGAGGCATGGAAACACTCAAAACCAATGGGCAGGGAATCATTTAAGACCAAAGGGTATGGAAGCACTCTAAACCAAAGGGTATGGAAACATTCAAGACCAAAGGGCATGGAAGCACTCAAGACCAAAGGGCATGGAAGCACTCTAAAACAAAGGGTATGGAAGCACTCAAGACCAAAGGGCATGGAAGCACTCAAGACCAAAGGGCACGGAAGCAATGAAGACAAAAAGGCATGGAAGCACTCAAAGCCAAGGGGCATGAAAGCACTCAAAGCCAAAGAGCATGGAAGTACTCAAGACCAAAGTGTATGGAAGTACTCAAGAACAAAAGGCATGGAAGCACTCAAAACCGAAGGAGAATGGAAGCATTAAGAAAAAGGGCATGGAAGCACTCATGATCAAAGAGCATGGAACAACTCAAGACCAAAGAGCATGAAACCACTTAAAACCAAAGGGCATGGAAGCACTCAAAACCAATGCGCATTAAACCACTTAAAACCAGAGGGCATGGAAGCACTCAGACCCAAAGGGCATGGATAATTATAATTATTTACAATTAAAGGGCATGGAACCATTTAAAGCAAACGGGTATGGAAGCACTCAAAACCAAAGGACAGTGAAGTACTTCAAACCAATGGTCATGGAACCACTAAAAGCCAAGGAGCATGAAAGTTCTCAAGACCAAAGGGCATTGAACCACTCAAAGCCAAGGGGCGTGGAAGCACTCAAACCAAAGGACATGGAAGCACTTAAAACGAATGGGCATGGTAACACTCAAAACCAAAGGCCATGGAAAAACTCAAAACCAAAGGGCATGGAAGTACATAAGACCAAAGGGCATGGAAGTATTCAAGACCATAGGACATGGAAGCATTAAAAACCAAAGGGCGTGGAAGCACTGAAGACCAAAGGGCATGAATAATTATAATAATTCACAATCAAAAAGCATAGAACCATTTAAATCAAAGGAGCATGGAAGCACTCAAAGCCAAAGGGCATGGAATCACTTAAAACCAATGGTCTTGGAACCACTCAAAGCCAAGGGGCATGGAACCTCTCAAAACCAAAGGGCATGGAAGTACTCAAGATCAAAGGGCATGGAACCACTCAAAGCCAAGGGGTATGGAAACACTAAAAACCAAAGAGCATGGAAGTACTCAAAACCAAAGGGCATAGAACCACTCAAGACCAAAGGCATGGAAGCACTTAAAACCTAAGGGCATGGAAGCATTCAAGACTAAAGAGCATGGAGGCACTCAAGACAAAAAGGCATGGAAGCACTCAAAACCGAAGGGCATGGAAGCACTCAAAACCAAAGGCGCATGGAACCATTCAAAACCAAAGAGCATGGAAGCACTCAAAATCAAAGGGCAAGGAACAACTCAAGACCAAAGGGCATGAAACCACTTAAAACCAAACGGCATGGAAGCACTCAAAACCAAAGGGCGTGAAACCACTTAAAACCAGAGGGCATGGAAGCACTCAAACCCAAAGGGCATGGATAATTATAATTATTTACAATCAAAGGGCATGGAACCATTTTCAGCAAAGGGGCATGGAAGCACTCATAACTAAAGAGCATTGAAACACTTAAAACCAATGATCATGGAACCACTCAAACCCAAGGGGCATGAAAGCACTCAAGACCAAAGGGCATTGAACCATTCAAAGTTAAGGGGCGTGGAAGCACTCAAACCAAAGGACATGGAAGCACTTAAAATCAATGGGCATGAAACCACTCAAAACCAAAGGGCATCGAAGCACTGAAGACCAAAGGGCATCGATATCTATAATTATTCACAGTCAAAGAGCATGGATCCATTCAAATCAAAGGGGCATGAAAGCACTCAAGACTAAAGGGCATGGAAGCACTTAAAGCCAATGGGCATTGAACAAAGCAAAGATAAAGGGGCATGGAAGAACTCAAAATCAAAGGGCATGTAAGCACTTAAAACCAGTGGGCATAAAACTACTCAAAGCCAAGGGGCATGGAACCAATCAAAACCAAAGGGCATGGAACAGCTCAAGACCAAAGGGCATGGAAGTTCTCAAGACCAAAGGACATGGAAGCACTCAAGACAATAGGGCATGGAATCATTCACGACCAAAGGGCATGGAAGCACTCATGACCAAAGTGCATGGATAATTGTAATTATTCACAATCATTGGGCATAGAACCATTCAGATCAAAGGGGCATGGAAGCACTCAAAATCAAAGAGCATGGATGCTCTTAAAATCAATGGTCTTGGAACTACTCAAAGTCAAGTTGCATGGAACCACTTAAAACCACGGGGCTTAGAAGTACTCAAGATCTATGGGTATGGAATCACTCAAACCAAGGGGTATGGAAACACTCAAAACCAAAGAGCATGGAAGTACTCAAAACCAAGGGCATGGAACCACTCAAGACCAAAGGCATGGAAGCAGTCAAAACCTAAGGGCATGGAAGCAGTCAAAACCTAAGGGCATGGACGCATTTAAAACCAAAGAGAATGGAAGCACTCAAGATCAAAGGGCATGGAACAACTCTAGACCAAAGGGCATGAAACAACTTAAAACCAAAGAGCAGGGAAGCACTCAAAATCAAAGGGAATGAAACCACTTAAAACTAGAGGGCACTGAAGCACTAAAACACAAAAACAAAGGGCATGGATAATTATAATTATTCACAGTCAAAAGGGCATGGAATAATTAAAATCAAAGGGGCATGGAAGCACTCGAAACCAAAGGGCAGTGAAGCACCTGAAACCAATTTGAATGGAGGCCCTCAAAGCCAAGGGACATGGAAGCACTCAAATCCAAATGGCAAGGAATCATTCAAGACCAAAGGACAAAGAAGCGCTCAAAGCCAAAGGGCATGGAATCATTTAAGACCAAAGGCATGGAAACACTCAAAACCAAAGGACATGGAAACACTTAAGACCGAAGGGCATGGAATCACTCAAGACCAAAGGGCATGGAAGCACTCAAGACCAAAGGGCACGGAAGGACTCAAGAAAAAAGGCATGGAAGCACTCAAAGCCGAGGCATGGAAGCACTCAAAACCAAAGAGCATGGAAGTACTCAAGACCAAAGGGCATGGGACCACTCAAGACCAAAGGGTATGGAAGCACTCAAAACCAAAGGGCATAGAAGCACTCAAGACCTAAAGGCATGGAAGCACTCAAAACCGAAGGGCATGGAAGCATTTAAAACCTATAGCGCATGGAAGCATTCAAAACCAAAGGGCATGGAAGCACTCATGATCAAAGGGCATGGAACAACACAAGACCAAAGAGCATGAAACCACTTAAAACCAAAGGGCATGGAAGCACTCAAAACCAAAGGGCATGAAACCACTTAAAACCAGAGGGCATGGAAGCACTCAAACCCAAAGGGCATGGATAATATAATAATTTACAATCAAAGGGCATGGAACCAAAGCGATTACGGTGTTCAAAGAGAGAGACAGATAACAGTCACTGGAGACGCATTCGAAGATTCAAACCCCAAGGGGTCAACTGTATGGGATATTGGCTTTCTCTCTCTCTCTCTCTCTCTCTCTCTCTCTCTCTCTCTCTCTCTCTCCTGCCATCAACCTCACCAAAGCTTCTTCACGATTACACGGCGAAATGATCTACTGATCTCTTCTAAATGCAGATAGGGAACTAAGATATAAGGGAATGAGTGTGCGGTCATCTTTGTTATGACCCAATCTTCATGGCACCTCGATTATCGATACGTATTTACTCCACCCTCAGTTAAGCGCATTCCCACACCACGAGCCTTTAACCTGAACCGTAACGGTAAGGCTAATGGCTATTATCACTAAACTCTCGTCTTCTTTGCACCCAAGTCTTCACTACACCTTTAAACTCGATCTTAACTACAATCCGTCTTCACTACACTCCACTACACTCCATATTCACTACACGCCATTTTCACTATACACCATATTTACTATACTACATTTTTATCAAAACCTCATCTTTACTGCAACCTCGACACCGCTGGCCTTTGACTCGTACGCACTAAACTCATCTATGTTTTGACTCCATGGCAACTTGATCATCGATACGTATTTGATCCACCCTCAGTTACAGAAGAAGAAGAAGAAAAAGAAGGAAGAAGAAGTAGGAAGAAGAAGAAGGAAGAAGAAGAAGAAGAAGAAGAAGAAGAAGAAGAAGAAAGAAGGAAGAAGAAGAAGAAGAAGAAGAAGAAGAAGAAGAAGGAAGAAGAAGAAGAAGGAAGAAGAAGAAGAAGAAGAAGGAAAAAGAAGAAGAAGGAAAAAAAGAAGAAGGAAAAAGAGGAAGAACAAGGAAGAAGAAGAAGGAAGAAGAAGAAGAAGAAGAAGAAGAAGAAGGAGGAGGAGGAGGAGGAGGAGGAGGAACAAGAAGAAGGAAGAAGTAAAAGAAGAAAGAAGAAGGTAGAAGAAGAAGAAGGAAGAGGAAGAAGATGAAGGAAGAAGAAGAAGGAGGAAGAAGAAGAAGGAAGAAGAAAAAAGGAAGAAGAAGAAGAAGAAGAAGGAAGAAGAAGAAGAAGGAAGAAGAAAAAAGGAAGAAGAAGAAGGAAGAAGAAGAAGAAGAAGAAGGGAGAAGAAGAAGGAAGAAGAAAAACAAAAAGGAAGAAGAAGAAGAAGAAGAAGAAGGAAGAAGAAGAAGAGGAAGAATATGAAGAAGAAGAGGAAGAAGGAGAAGGAAGAAGAAGAAAAAGAAGAAGAAGGAGAAGAAGAAGAAGAAGAAGAAGAAGAAGGAAGATGAAGAAGAAGAAGAAGAAGAAGAAGAAGAAGAAGAAGAAGAAGAAAGAAGAAAAAGAAGGAAGGAGAAGAAGAAGGAAGTAGAAGAAGTAGAAGGAAGAAGAAAAAGAAGAGGGAAGAAGAAGAAGAAGGAAGTAAAAAGAAGAAAAAGGAAGAAAGAGAAGAAGGCAGAAGAAGAAGGAAGAAGAAGAAGAATAAGAAGAAGAAGAAGAAGAAGAAAAAAATAATAAGAAGAAAAAAGGAAGAAAGAGAAGAAGGTAGAAGAAGAAGAAGAAGGAAGAATAATAATAAGAAAATGTAAGAAGAAGAAGGAGGAAGAAGAAGAAGAAGGAAGAATAATAATAAGAAAATGTAAGAAGAAAGAAGAAGAAGAAAAAGAAGAAGGAAGAAGAAGTAGAAGAAGAAGGAAGAAAAAGAAGAAGAAGGAAGAAGAAGAAGAAGGAAGAAGAAGAAGGAAAAGATGAAGGAGAAGGAGGAGGAAGAGGAAGAGAAGGAGGGGAGGAGGAGGAGGAGGAGGAGGAGGAGGAGAAGAAGAAGAAGAAGAAGAAGAAGAAGGTATAATAGACTAAAGAAGCAAGTAGAAGGAATAGAAGGAATAACTCAACTAATGTTATAACGTAACTTCGGGGATTCTTGACTAAATTTCCTTCCCTGAGCCACCGAGTTTAACTGGAAGGTGCAGAAACATATATCGTCATATTCTAGTGACAAATCTACACTTTGGTTGTCACGAGAAAACACAAAAGCATATCACTGTTCATCAGCGACCAACGAGCAGAACCGCCTTGAGAGTGCATGCACAGTAGCGATGGTCGGAACAACAACGAGGATTGACCCCCGCCTCCTGGAAGGAGGACAGTACTACAGCCCACCCGTGTGGCAGGAAGCCCAGGACCAGTACTCATCCCTGTCACGATACGTCGCCGCTACGAAAGTGTTGGTGGACTGCGACGCCTAAGACGCATGGACATCGCAGAGATTATGGCAGGGACGTCCCGCCCTCTAGGAAGATTTGCTCGCATGGTCGAGGAGACTGATCTTGTAAGGGAAGGCCACTTGGAGGTAGGACACGGAATGCTTTTGCCGTGTGAAACTGACTTGGGAGTTCACGCAGTCGCCGTGTACAGAAGCCTGGACGGAAAATATATCTTTTATTACCCAAACGGAGAAAATCCAAGCGGATATTTCGATTGGTTCGTCTTCAACAACAGAATTGACAGAATGGATGTAATTATAATTGATGCCCGTCTCCAGCATCTGGCGATCAACAGTTGTGCTTAACACGTTTTGACCTTCCTGGAATACGCCACCCGCACTCACATCGTCGACCACAGGGAGCTCAACTCCTCCTTCATCAGCACGATGGGTCCTGACACAGATGTGATCGCTGTCCTGTGCGTGAAACTCCTCTCAGAAGTTAGCACGGAGATTGCCCTTACCGATGGTAATCATCCGGCAGATGTTAGTATAGTATCAGCTGTTCGGGAGGACAACGTTCCAGAGTGGTATGTCCAGAAGCACAAAATGAGGTTCTCAGAGCTGCGACGCGGTTCTCCACAGTAAATGATTTTCCTTTTTTGTTTCTAGTGAAAGGAATCATTTTATCATATCAAAAATATGTAAATTTATAAACAGATAAAGGAATAAATAACTCAACAGATTGAATAATAAAAAGCTTCCCTCAGGGATAATATATATTATCCCTGAGGTAGGTTTTTTATAAAGGAAGTGCGATAACCTCTCCTCGTCATCCACTGATAGGTCTTTCTGGTCTTTAGCGAAGTGCATCTCTAACAACTTCTGTCGCTCTACCTTTCAGTCACTATGGTTGTCTCTCCCGTTGACAAGGTAACTCTCTTTGGTTCCCGTTTCTCCCCTAATTCCACCTTGGATGACTCTAACATTCCCTCACCCCTTGATGCTCCTCCTCAGACTCGAATATGAAGATAATTTTGGTGGTGTGGGTACGGGGAATCCCCGACCTGCAGTGTTGTCACTTCAACCTCAACAAGGCATATACTATCTCACATGTTGGCTATTTATTATTATTATTTGAAATAGTCTTCACACAATTGTATATAGTAAAACAAGCCTATATAATGCTGTGAATTTATCGAATTTTGGGATAATAGCAATGATTTATGTATGGAAATTAATCC
Source organism: Panulirus argus (assembly GCA_038088735.1). Classification (NCBI taxonomy): domain Eukaryota; kingdom Metazoa; phylum Arthropoda; class Malacostraca; order Decapoda; family Palinuridae; genus Panulirus; species Panulirus argus. The sequence goes on along the minus strand of JAYMFT010081773.1, from coordinate 769 downwards.
ACAACATGTGACAACAGTGTGATACTAAACCACGTTGTCACATCTGTAGTCAAGGTGGCTGGGTATGTATGTGTGTGTGTACTCAAAGGGCGCATGAGTGTTACCCGACTACCCTGTATCTCAGTTGCCCGACTAGAGTGCTATTCTACATACACACCAGGGGTACAGTATCCCCCCTCACGCCTTTACCTATAGGAAGAGTGTAAACTTGGCACGCTGTGGAGACGAGAGGTCCGAGCCTAAAGTATCTTCATATTTGTGTCTGACTAATCCTATGACTCTTCCTGTAATCTCTTTTCGGACTGTCCGAAAAGCGCATCTTTCTCTGGACACAAACAAAGCTTATTATCCTGATAGCATCCATCCCTGTGACTGAAAGAGTGTGCCTCTGAACTTGCACCTGTACTTGCTCGTCTATTCCGTTTCGGTTTAAAAACCAAAACTTTTCCTTCTCCTTGGACACATGCTTTGATACATCCCATACCTAAGAAGGGTGATCGTTCTGACCCCTCTAGCTATCGTCCTGTTGCTTTGTCATCTACCATTTCCAAAGTCTTTGAATCCCTACTGAACTCTCATTCCTTAAACACCTCGAAAATCACCGTCTTCTCACTGATCAACAGTATGACTTCCGTAAGGCGAGATCAACTGGTGATATTCTTTCCTATCTTTTTAATGCTTGGCCATCATTTCTGAAAGATTTTGGGGAGTCATATGTAGTTGCCCTTGACATATCTAAGGTTTTTGACAGGGTGTGGCATCGGGGTCT
>JAYMFT010081762.1:0-14269 GCA_038088735.1 Panulirus argus | reverse complement strand
TTCAACACACCCTCTTCTGCTCTCTCAACCACACTCTTTTTATTACCACACATCTCTCTTACCCTTACATTACTTAACTGATCAAACCATCTCACGCCACATATTTTCTTTAAACATTTCACTTCTAACACATCCACCCTCCTCTGTACAACTCTATCTATAGCCTATGCCTTGCGACCATATAATATTGTTGGAACTACTATTCCTTGAAAGATACCCATATTTGCTCTCTGAGATAACGTTCTTTCTTTCCATACATTCTTCGTCATTCCCAGAACCTTCAGCCCTCTCCCATCCTATGACTCACTTCCAGTTCCATGGTTCATTCGCTCCCAAGTCCACACCAGGATACCTAAAACACTTCACTTCCTACATGTACATATATATACATATCAACATATATACATACATATTCATACACATATGTATACATATTTACACAAGTACATATTCATACTTGCTCGCCTTCATCCACATCCGGCCCACAGGAAACTGCATCGCCACCCCGTGTCTGCAAGGTAGCACCAGAAAACAGCCAAAAAAAAGGCTGCATCTGCTACAACTCAGTCTCTAGCTGTTATGTGTTTTGTACCGAAACTACAGCTCACTATCCACATCCAAGCCCCACAGACCTTTTCATGGTCTACCCCAGACATTTCACATGCCCTGGTTCAGTCCACTGACAGTATGTCGACAAAAGTATACCGTATCATTCTAATTCATTATATTCCATGCAGGCATTTCACCCTCCTGCATGTTCAGGCCCTAATCACTCAAAATCTTTTTTACTCCATCTTTCCACCTCCAATTTGGTCTCCTGCTTCTTCTTGTTCCTTCCACATATATCTTTGTCAACGTTTCCTCACTCATTCTCTCCATATGTCCAAACCATTTAAACACACCCTCTTCTGCTCTCTCAAACACACTCTTTTTATTACCACACATCTCTCGTACCCTTTCATTACTCACTTGATCAAACCACCTCACACCACATATTATCCTCAAACATTTAATTTCCAACACATCCACCCTCCTCCATACAACCCTATCTATAACCCATGCCTCACAATCATATAATAATGTTGGAACTACTATTCCATCCAGTCAGAGATATAGATAGATAGAGACATACCCATTTTTGATCTCAGAGATAATATTCTCTCTTTCCACACATTCTTCATCACTCTCAGAACTTTTGTTCTCTCCCCCATCCTATGTAATAATGAATTACAGGCTTTAATGACCCCCAAACAATATCTGAACCCTAGACCTGTATTCAAAATGAAAATTAGTCCCTATACTGAGGTTTTCAAGCATATCTAGTAACGTCCGAAAAATACCAAAAATTGCAAGTAATACTCCAGGGTATATTTTAGCCCCCCCAAATTTTTTTTTCTAAACTGTATAATGAAGGCTTCTATACTTTAAATTACTAACGAAAATATCTCATAATGCTTCTCCTAGCCAACATATACCCAGTACATATAAAACGAATAATGACACAATCTTCTTGAATTGTAATCATTTACTAGCCATCAAACAATATTTCAACCCCAGATTAGTATTAAGCATGAAAAATAGTCCTTATTCTGAGGTTTTCAGGCAAATTTAATACCTTCCAAAAAATATAAAAAATTGTAGGCAGTAGTAAAGGTATTTTTTGCCCAACACACAATTTCTTTTAAAACTGTAATATAAAAGAATGAAATACTTCTATACTTGAAATTAATATGGAAAATATCTCACAATACATTCCCCTACCCCTTGAAATTAATATGAAAAAAATCTCATAATGCCTTCCCCTACCCGATAAATAAACAATAAATACGAAAAGAAATGACACAATATTCTTAAAATGCAATAATCAATTACTGGCCTTAAGACACTCACACAATATTTCATACCCATATCTGTATTCAGCAAGAAAAATAGTCCCTATACGGAGGTTTTTAAGCAATTCTAGTACCCTCCGAAAAATATCAAATATTGCTGGTAGTAGTTCCAGGTATTTCTTAGCCCAAAAACTTTTTCTTTGAAAACTGTAGTATAAGATAATCAAAATGGTTCATTTATTGTCATTTCTTTTAATTATAGTTGATCGGTGTTTCCTGTGTTAGCAAGGTAGCACCAGGAAACAGACGAAGAAAGATCCATTCACTCATATACACACATACATACAATCATGCACATATATGCACAATACATACATATACATACCAACATATATACATACATATACATAAACATGCATATACACATGTACATATTCATACAGGAAATAGCATTGCCACCCCCTGCATCAGCGAGGTAGTGCCAAGAAACAGATGAAAAGGCCGTATTCGCTCACACTCAGTCTTCAGCTGTCATGTGTAATGCACCAAAACCACAGCTCCCTATCTGCATTCAAGCCCCACAGAACTTTCCATGGTATGCCTCAGCCATTTCACATGCCCTGGTTCAGTCCAGTGACAGCATGTCGACCATGGTATACCACATCGTTCCATTTCACTCTATTCTGTGCACACCTTTCACCCTCCTGCATGTTCAGGCCCTGACCGCTCAAAATCCCTTTCACTCTATCCTTCCACCTCCAATTTGGTCTCCCACTTCTCCTTGTTCCCTCCACCTCTGAAAGATATATCTTCTTAGTCAACCTTTCCTCACTCATTCGTTCCATATGTCCAAACCATTTCAACATACCCTCTTCTGCTCTCTCAACCACAGTCTTTATATTACAACACCATCTCTCTAACCCTTACATTACTTACTCGATCACACCATCTCAAACCACATAATTTCCTTAAACATTTCCTCTCCAGCATATCCACCCTCCTCCGTACAACTCTATCTATAGTCAATGCCTCAAAAAATATAATATTGTTGGAACTACTATTCCTTCAAACATACCCATTTTTGTTCTGCGAGATAATGTTCTCTTCTTCCACATATTCTTCATCACTTCCAGAACCTTTGCCCACTCCCCCACCCTATGACTAGCTTCCGCTTCAATGGTTCCATTTACTGCCAAGTCCACTTCCAGATTTCTAAAACACTTCACTTCCTCCAATTTTTCCCCATTCAAACTCACTCCCCAAATAACTCGTCCCTCAACCCTGCTATACCCAATAACCTTGCTTTTATTCACATTTACTCTCAGCTTTCTCCTTTCACACACTTATCCAAACTCAGTCACCAACTTATACAGTTTTTCACTTGAATCAACCACCAGTACTGTATCACTGGTGAACAACAATTGACAATTCCCAGGCCCTTTCATCCCCAACAGACTGCATACTTGCCCCTCTCTCCAAAACTGTTGCATTTACCTCCCTAACCACCTCATCCATAAACAAATTAAACAACCAAGGGGACATCACACACCCCTGCCGCAGACCAACCTTCACTGGGAACCAACCACTCTCCTCTTTCCTTACTCATACACTTGCCTTACACCCTTGATAAAAACTTCTCACTGCTTCTAGCAGCTTACCTCCCACACCATATATTCTTAAGACCTTCTACAAAGCATCAATATCAACCCTATCATATACCTTCTCCAGATCCATAAATGCTACATAAAAATCCATCTACTTTTCTAAGTATTTCTCACATACATTCTTCAAAGCAAACACCTGATCCATACATCCTCTACCAATTCTAAAACCAAAATGCTCATCCCTATCTGATGCTCTGTACATGCCTTCACCCTTTGCACAACGGCACCATACATGCATTCTGCCAATCCTAAGGCACTTCACCATGATCCATACATACATTGAACATTCTCACCAACCAATCAACAATACAGTCACCCTCTTTCTTAATTAATTCAACTGTAATACCATCCAATCCTGCCGTCTTGCCGGATTTCATCTTCCGCATGGCTTTCACCACCTCCTCTCTCTCTCTCCACCAAACCAGTCTCCCTGACTCTCTCACTTCGCACACCTTCCTGACTAATACACCCTACATCTACCACTCTATCATCAAACACATTCTACAATCCTTCAATTAATAATAACTAAAAAAAGTAAAAAGAAAAAAAAATCTCAAATGCTGCACCATGCACTTTTCAGATACTTGCTTTGTTTCAGTCTTAGGGAGCTTTCACACCAACATGACACATGGCAGGGTGGCAAGTAGCAGGAGGTAAGTGGCAAGTGACACACGACACTGTGATTTCAGACTAAAGTGACAAGTGACGTGTGGCATGTGTACTGTTTCCCTGCTCAGTTCACAAGATGCCATCATCGGATGATGATGCCGATATAATTGCTCTAATTGGTTTTGTAATTGCCACAAAAAACATAAGAAGTGGTGGGTACATCCGTATCTGAGAGACAATGTAAGGATTCACAGTGCTTATGAAGTTGCAAGGCTCATCCTTTGAGCTGTAATCTGGTGATGTATCATACAAACACTTGTAAGTTTCAACAACTTACACAAAGTTTACATTTAAATGCCTCACTTTCTGGAAGAGGTATGCTGAATATCAGTTCACAAGAACACAAAGAAATCATCTATTCCTCTCAACAGACTCTGTGACTGAAGCAGTGTAGTCAAATGTGACTGGTGAAAATCCACCAGGAGACTCATCAAAATCCACTACATATGCCATAATTACAATAGTATCCTTTTTTTTCTGTATCTTTAATGTTGTTTGTATTAATAATATCTTGGATATTAATCACTCTGGAGTGAAAGCTCCATCAGATTTGACAATACTGGACCAAGGTGGCATATCACAAGCTGAAGAAAAACAATCTGGTCTGATCCCACAGTGGGATCCAAATGACATGTGGCACATGCAACTTGTCACGCCACTACTGTGTGAAAGGTTTCATTTGTTTCTAAAGGTTTGTTTTCAAGTGGCATGCCACATGCGAAGTGTCACTGTGGTGTGGAAGCTCCCTTAGGCTGCCTCAAGCTGTCGCGTGGTGAGTTTGTGTACAGAGAATTGTGTCTTTATTAATCGAATAATTTTGCAATCCTTACAATTCAAAATGATATCAAGTGATAGAGGAGTTAAAAGAAGGCATGTGAACTGAATAGTGTATTACTGTATATTGTATTAAAAAATGATTACATCCAATTCAATGGACTTTCAGCATTGACGGACAGCCCCTCCCCCTCTATTAGTCCATTAAATCAATGGACTGAACCAGGGCATGTGAAACATCTAGGGTAAACCATGGAAAGGTATGTGGGGCCTGGATATGGATAGGGAGCTGTGGTTTTCGGTGCATTACACATGACAGTTAGAGACTGAGTATGAGCGAATGTGGCCTTTTCGTCTGTTTCCTGACGCTACCTTGCTGATGAAGGGGGTGGTGATGCTATTTCCTGTGGGGTGGGGTGGCATCAGGAATGTATGGGGGAGAGCAAGTATGAATATGTACATGTGTATGTGTATGTATGTATATATGTATATGTTGATATGTATATATATATGTATGGTGCATGTGTGTGCATGTATGTATATATGTGTGTATGCGGGGGGACGGGTTTTTCTTCGGCCGTTTCCTGACGCTACCTCGCTGACGCAGGGAACAGCGATCAAGTATAATAAATATAAATAAATAATATATATATATATATATATATATATATATATATATATATATATATATATATATATGGAAACACACAAAAATAACTGCCTATCAAAGTATTTTGGTTGCTGTTATTCTAGGCCTGCCCCAATTGTCATTAGTTATATACTCACTTCGACTGATAAAGAGTCGATGATTGATAGCTTGCTTAATATCTAAATACATATTTAAGCAAAAAGAGTGCATACAAAATTTGCATACTAGTGAAATTATCATCAAATGATGTAATCAAAGTAAATGATCAATGATGACTGATACTGGATAGAAGTTGTGTATTATATATATGAATAGGAGTATTACACATATTCATTTATATAACTTACATTTTCTATCCAGTGGGGCATCGGTGATTCACTCCCTCACATGACAGCACACGATGGTGGCTCACTCCCTGAAATGTTGGCAGCTCATCCACTGACACATGAAGGCTGCTCACTCTCTGACCCATCAGCAGCTTGTTCACTGACGCATGATGGCAGCTTACTTTCATTCAGATCTTCAACCCTAGTCAAATTATCTGTGACTCCTCCTCTAACTAGTGTTTCCATTACTGTAAGCATATACCCTTGCTCCTCAGGCTCCTGTTGATCTCCATTGCTTTTGAAGCTGTGTATATAGTTTCATTATGATATTTATTGTGGCATTATGATGCACTTATAAACTTATTAGTTTGTTCTAGCGAGTTTTTATATCCTTTACCTACCTATGTTGAGTAAATCATTGAACAATCTATCAATCATCTTCACTATCACAATGTAATTCCATTCATTAGCTGAGGGTACCTGCATTTCACAGATCAGGCAATGCAAATACCACCCATGGTATATGTACCTTTCAAACCTGAGAAATGAATTTACTCCCGTAAATCAACTTTAATTTTTTGGTGTGAAATATACAGTAATATGATATTCTAATGAAGCTATAATTATTCTATTCAGAGTGTCACTGAGGGTGAAAAGTCAAAATGCATATGATGACATGCCAAAATAAAGTTTAATGGCTATCACCTGACTTTTAATGGTAAACCTAATTAAACTGAACTAAATCACACCTAACCAAACTAAACAAAAATGAAATAAACCTAACCAAACTGATCCTAACTTACCCTAACCAAAGCTAAGCTTACCTAAACTAACAAAACAAAAATCTATCCTAACCAAACATAAGGTATGGAAAAAAAATGTCAGTAGGGGCTGAAGTGTCAGTAAACATTAGGGGACGAACTGTCAGACAGCCGACTCATCTGACCTTTGAGATGCAAATGCAAACACTCCAATACTTATAATAGGTGATCCAAGACTGACTTTGGCCGAGATGATTTGATGTTCACATTTTTTTTTCTTCCTGTCTGGGTATGAGAGGGTTTGTGACAATTGTGTAGCAAGCCAGCACCTCACTGGTTGTCAAGTTGCACCCTTCTGACTCAGGTAGCTGTCTTTTATTTCTCCCTTGCCCACACATGGACTGCTGGCAGTCTGTCCACAAACATACAGTCTTTCCATATCACTCATAACACTTGACAACACTTAACTCACATAACTCATTCGTCATAACACTATATTTCTCCTGTGGTGATCACTCAGCACTAGCCCTGCCTTTTGGCAAAATGGTAGGAGCAGGAGGTAATGGTAGGCAGAGGTCAGTTGGAACATTAAGTAGGAACCTTCAAAAAGACAGCACTAGAGTTGCACTCTACCAGTGGCCTATTAAGGGTTAGGCATTAAAGGCTAGAAATGGCACTGGATTTCACTGGTTATGGACACTCTTTTGCCATAGCCACCCCCTTGAGAGAGTTCCCTAAGGGAACAGCATCAGAGATATATGTAGATATATAGATAGTTGTTTTCTGCATATGAACTGACAACTGAAACTGAATACATTATCTTTAAAGCTATCAATCATCATAATAAGGGTGGACTGATATCACTGGGTTAACATCTGTCATTCATTTCAATTGTTTGTAGATATTTTCTGAAACTTTCTTTTCTATGTAGTGAAGTTAAGTAAAATAGCAGGTAAGCTATCGTTGAGTGTCCTTTCATCACTCAACAATATCTATACTAATAGTAACAATGGGCTTAGATCGACAATGATAATAAACTACCATACATACAACAATATATGTCATAAAATTATAAAGATAGCTGATATATCTAGTATACATGGCGATTGTAACAGAAGCAGGGGCCCAATTGTCAGTATGTACTGGGGGCCAACTGTCAGTATAGGCCAAAGTGTTTGACAACCGTTTCCTTAACTTTTACCCCACAATTTCCCACATCATCATAACCCTCCCCACTATCTCTAGCTATTATCATAAGAAACAGCATTCTAAATCACATTTCTAGGGCATAAATCACTTCTTATAAGTTCACTGATAACCAATTCCTTTAAATTCGTAAATTAATTTAATGATGCCCCCACAACCGGAACTTTACCATGGGATAATGGCTGATGCTTTCAACCTCTTCTAGCCTTTTCAGCACCTAATGCAGTTTAAATATGCAAATATAACAAATGCCTTCTTGGACTTAGCTTCCATCAATAGTTCAACAGTATCATATTCTGGCCCGTAATTGCAAAAATTTACATTCTTGCAATACCTTTAAATTAGTGAAACTAAGTTAACACATGCAATATCAGTGAAAATCCCCCATATAATAATTATGTGGAGTTTGCCTAATGAATCACTAACCCTACCTGACTCGAAACCGGAACAGTTTACTTGTTTGGACCAAGGAAAATAGCTGGACCAGTGAATCAGTACATTCCAAAGTTTACCACAAGCCTGCCGGAGTGTTTTGTTTGACATCAACAGACATGCAAACATTAGACGTACTTAATATAAAATAATATTTTTTTCTCCAAATTCTTTTATTCCTCTTAAAGAATAATGCGATAATAAATTTTCTAATAAAACCGTATATTTTGTATAATTTATGAATACTTTTTATTGGTTTATATATACGTTTAGACTGGAACGACCGGGATCAAACAGCTGTAGTGAGGTTGGCCCAGCTGTCATATGCTGGTATTTATACTATATGGGATACGGACTCTGGATATAAATAAAAGATGTACGAACAAATTGGAGAAATTACAAGCTCGAACAGTGAAACCAGCTTTGGGCGTACACAAATACTGTAAAACATGAATTAAGAAATCAGCTAAACTGAAAACTAAAATAGCATGTGGTCGGTCAATGGTCATGTCTTATTCAAGGACTCGAGTAATATTGAATCTATAGTCTCAGATACTGGGCTACAACCAGGTATCTTTTGTTACTTGTGATTACAATTAGAAGCTCCATACTCATAAAACTGATGCAACACCACTGTAAATCATGAACATTATATTAAGTAAAAGAGTATAACGATTAGGCGGAAATGTCACAATCTTCCGGACCCGACAGAATACATCCAAATGCTTTGAAGGAAGATAGGATCTCATCATTTCGTCCACTATATTTCAAACGTCAAGGAATTTTGACATAAGTAAGACAACAGTTTCGCAACTATTTCAAGAACTGAGCAAGTGGATAAAGGTTGGTGTGTATACGTTATACACAGCACAGTAATTTTATGAAACTGTAGTATCATTGCCATAACACTGCGTTATACATCAACGATAGTACTACACTCAACGCTGCACCTGACATTACGAAGGCGAGAGACCTATCCTGACCTCTTAATTCCTGGGGAACTGCGATCTACCATGGCATGGCTGACTTCAACTGGGTATCACGCCGCTAGTCGCTAGCCAGTCAGCAGTCATGTTCCCACCTACTCAGCTCCTCCAGTTGATGACAAGCTGTATAACTCCCCAGAAACCGCCTTCGGGACCTGACCTGGCTGCACCCTTACATACGTGAGCATCACTAAAGCAAATCATTGTCTCTGGTTAATCTCAATCTCCGGAGGGTGTCCACCCGCTTTCCTTTAGCCTGCCTTGGCTTAGCTTAAGTAAATCAATCACTAACATCAATAAAGATTGAGAGGATTTACATTTAGCTTGGCTCTACTGAACTCTCGATTGACTACCATACTGTTTACGGCTCTCCCGACGATCTGTGCATACTATTGGATATACGCACTGCTGCCTGGTTTTGTGATTACTATTTGTACGTTAAGGGTAAAGAGTTTTACGCTCGAGTCGTCCTGTCTCTCAACTAGTGTATACGAACATTTCCTTACCCATGTGTGTACACACACACACAGACACACACACGCGCGCGCGCGCGCGCGCCTTTGCCAGCTACCCACTTACTGACTAGCTGGGGAGAATGAATACCTGGGTTAGGTGTAGGCCGTTTCCACGCCGAGGCTTCGAACCCATGCGAGTCCGAAGCCGGGATGGCCCATGCTGACTCACGGCTGGTAATGCTGACCACTACATCTTTTTGAACCTCGATAACTCTTAGGAAGAACGCACAGTGGGGGGTTTGATGCCCTCACATTCTACATTCTCAGTGAACCTGAGCAAATCATCTCCCACCCCATCCATGTTCCTGACTGCTGTGAACACTCTTCTGAATATTGTGGATCTGTTTTTCACCTGTAATCGAATATTCGCGTTGTAACTACGCAATCTCGCCCCCAGTTGGTTCATCTGTCCACACTCATAAATCTATCGATTCTAACCCCCCCCCTCAAAAAAAAAAACACACACACCTAGCAGTCTATTGTAAAGGTAAATATTGGGACTTCAACCTTTTCTGACTTTCCTTGGGCAAGTTGGTGATGCTTCTGTCTCCGCCAAGCACATAGTAGAGGTTATTATTGCAGGAATGGAAGCATTTATTCACTCTTTCCCCAAGACGACCTCTTCATCCAATCCAAGGTTCAACCGTCCCTGTTCTGAGGCCATTCAGGCAAGGGATCAGGCATATCGGGCATAAAAACACTTCGTCCTCCGGCTCCCATTCATTTTCTTTCTTTTTTTTATGTTGAAGGCTCCAGTCACGAAGAAAATGTCCATATCAAGGCCGAGCCTTAACTGAAATATTTAGAGAATTATGAAACGGGATAGTATTTACGAATTTTGAAGAGTGAAAACTTGTCTTTTGAAATGTGCAACGTCGTGGGTATTAGAAAAGACATGAAAAGGTAGAGTTCCAAAGCTTCGACGAGTAGGGTAATGCCAACGCCCAAAATCAGTGCATCTGTGTTTGTTCGTCTGTTCTGCTGCTGCTTGATAAAAGAACCTTTTCTTCTTGTAAGCAAGCGCTGGTACATCCCACCCCTAAGAAGGGTGACTGTTCTAACACCTCTAACTATACTTCTGTTGCTTTGATAACTACCATTCCCAAAGTCTTTTGAACACCTCAACTCCCATATCATCTGACGAATCACAGCCTTCACTCTGATCACCAGTATGGCTTCCGTAAGGCAAGATCCACTGGTGATGTTCTCTTCTATCTTACTAATGCTTGGTCATCATCCCTGAAAGATTTTGGGGAATCCTGTGTAGCTGCCCTTGACATATCCAAAGCTTTTGACAGGGTGTGATGTCGGGTCTTATCTCCAAACTCCCCTTCCTCAGTTTGCTCCCTCTCTGCCAAATCTATATATGTGTGTTTCGATGGATCAGCCCCCCCCCCATTCCCCTTTCCCCTTTTCTCCATCAACAGTGATGTTCCTCAAGGTTCTGTCCTGTCCCCTGCACTTTTTATCCTTTTTGTCAATGAATTCCTCTCCTCCACAAATTATCAAATGCACTCATACGTTGCTGACTTAACACTGCATTCATCCACATCCTTCAATTCTGCTCCATCTCTCACTCGATCTGCATCTCGTCTCGACACAACTTCCTCAATAAACTCCAGTATCCAGTTTCTACCCATTTCTCAATCGAAAATTCTTCACAACTTTCCTCTCTGCTTTGACAGTTCTATAATTCTGCCTATTGACTCAATGAACATATTTGGTATTACTGTTACATCCACTCTTTCTTGGAAACCCCACAATACGGAAATAGCTAAGTTTGCCTATAAGAAACGGGGAGTGCTGTTTATATATCGAAATCTATTTTCTTCCTAACAGTTGCTCCGTTTATACAAGGGATTGATCCGTCCTTGTATAGAGTGCTCTCACATTTGAGGTGGTTTTAGCTCCGTTTCCTTACTTGACAGGTTTGAGTCAAAAGTGGTCCGACTTATAAACTGTCCCAGGTACCCTGTTGGAATTGAAGTTATCAGTGTCTCTCGTAAACATATTATTAACTCGTTATTCTTACAAGGAAACGAGCCTTGCACACTTTACAAGAACACCTTTGATTACATGAGCGGGATGTGGCTTGCCGGGATTCCTGGAAGATGTTTAGTGTTATACCCCACGGGATAGGCAAACTGTCTCCGGATTAGGCAAATTGTCTCCGGACTAGGCAAACTGTCTACATGGTGGTTGGATACTTACCGAGTCTCGTCTATGTACTGCGTAACACATGATGCCATGTTGGGTTACCAAGGTGATTATTTCAGTTTCCTTGGTTGATTACTTTACTAACTCACTTTTGTCACTTTTTCACATTCGATACATTTTTCCTTGTGTTATTGTTTGACTCTGTCTCGCTGTATGTGCTTATATGATCACTGTAAGCAGGAAAATTCTGTACCTGGCCTAATCCTATATGGGACCTGACATCAACGAGGATTCAACCTCTGCAATTAGCTATAGCTATACTCATGGTGCGGGCTATGGATGACCTGACGCACTAATTCACTTATATCATTCTTACAATATGATAATTTGCTCCTTACTGGCTAAACAATCTTACAAAAGTAACCATATGAGGCATAAGTTTCCCCCCTCCCCTAGAGGAGATATGTGATGGGGGGTTTGAGTTGGGGTGCCAGCTTGCAGGGCTGCCAGAGCGTGGCGTCGTCACGTTTGGTATCCTCTCCTGATATGGCTGCTTTAGTAATGATGTAAATGAGTACTTCTGAGGTATAACATTCCCAGTACATCAAATAACAAATATAAGTTAATAATACTAAATTATCATACAAGAGAGACAAATGTGACAATACTGGTTATCATGTTTTCTCCGTTTTTTTTTTTTCTCCCTGTTTACCCTTCATTCGAATTCGCTGACACATTAAGACAGTTTTTTACGGATAGTGTCATGGCCACGCATCCCTCGCCCAACACTTTCCACCTGTTACATATACAAAGACAACTATTAGAACGGATAACTAAGAACAGTGCGGGATCATTATGAGGGATATGGCAGAAGAAGCCTTTGATAAAGTATGGCATAACGGACCGAGACATGAATAATCACAATTCAACTTACCAGAAAACTTCACAGTTTTCCAGCTAATAGAGAAATCATGGAGTATAAAGGAGAGACCTTTAACTATCTGAAGAAAATGCGACCACATACAGTCTCACTATGTATAAGGCTCTTGCCACATAAGCAACACAGCAGGAGACCGCCAAGTGCTTCGTCAGTAATGTGGTGTAACATCAGCCAGACGACATTCATACCAGTCAACAACCAACTGCTTGAAGAGCGTAGTATCAGCTGTCTTTGGAATGGCTGCAGGTTCCCTTGACATATAGCGAAAAACACAAAACTAGATTCCTAGCTTGAGCAACTTGTCGAATTCCATCATCTGAGGTGCAAAGTTAGACTGCACTAGATAACCAGGTCATTCCCTCCCTCTGGGGTGAGAGTCCACATGACTCCTGGTTAAATGGTAAGGTTGCGCAAGGCATCAGGAACGTGTCGCTGCAAATTATTGAATTACTCATATCAACATTTCCAGATATTTCTTGGGCAGGGTAGTCTTCATGAATTGTCTTACGTAATTTATAACAAATAGATGCTGCTAATTGTGACAAATATGAAGTTAGTTATATTAGATAACTGGCGATTTTTAGCAACAGCTTCCAGTAGAGTAGTTACTGGGAGAATCTGTCGCTAATTATTTTTCAGTCTTTGTTAATTATCTTACAAATAAGCTACCATTAAGTTACTGTCAACACACTTGTGTTATTGATGTGTAAAGCTGAATAATCTGGTACGGTGTTACCTATTATAAATAGCATAAATCACTGAATATGCAAAAAGTCGTAATTTGACTCGTCAGCATCCATCGTCTCTACAACCAAGTACAGGCCTCTGTGTAGAAAAAAATGAGCGAGGCTTATTTAGAAAAAAATTGTGTGACCGGAAATTGCTTTTATGTTGCAACTTCTTATAATTGACTGTGATTACAGAAATACTTGCTGAGGACAGATATTTCATTTCTTTCTTAAGGTACGATTATGATATATCAAGAAAACCTTCGGCTAATTACTGTAAAACATAATGTATTATACTTGTACAAAGTTAACATAGTGTGTGAAAATCTTACCTAACTTTCCTAGCAACATAGTCTGTGAAAACCTTACCTAACTTTCCTAGCAGACAAAATTTATCTCAGTGTTCAATGTTCAATGTTCTACTGTAACTGAAATTTATCAATCACGCCCATGAAAATGCCTTGCCAAAAGGCACCAAATGTCAACATGCAGACGACGATATAAACAATCCTCTGCAGCCATCTAATGAATTTAATGTTGACATGTTTTTCCAATCTTTTTTTTATGTTGAAGGCTCCAGTCACGGACAAAAGTCCACATCAAGGCCGGGCCCTAATTGAAATATAGAGA
>JAYMFT010081751.1:0-14269 GCA_038088735.1 Panulirus argus | reverse complement strand
AACCAACATTGCGGCTTAGGGCAAGGGGGTCAAGTTTGGAAGTTAGCCTGGGACAGTTTATAAGTCGGACCGCTTTCGACTGAACTCTGTCCAGTAAGGAAACAGAGCTAGAACCACCCCAATTGTGAGAGCAGTTCTCTATACAAGGACGAATCAATCCCTAGTATAAACGGAGCAACTTTTACTCCTGGATTTAGACACCCTCTCTAGAGGGTACTGTGACGAAGGGCAGACCCAGGCATCTCTGCACCCTCCGCGTCTGAGTCATGGTTCTACTCCATGCACCATAATAACAAGATGGTTGAGAGCAGACTCAACGCCATCATCCATTACGTCTCACAAAGCTTTCTTCCCGGATTTAGTTCGAAGCACCAGTAACACCACAATCTCAATATCGATATCAACAGCCGTATCAAGCACCAAAGTCTTCAGAGACTCAGTAAAGATACTCCATCAACAACAATCCAAGTAAACAGTGAAGGAATCATGAACAGATGCTCCACAATGATGCCATTACCGTGTGACCTGATACCTAGTTAAGTGAAGCACCGGAAGTAACCTTACAAAGAGACACAGTCCTCCCTCACCCCAACAGAAGTTACAGATATGTTTTGTATCCTCTATAGCACCCGACAGCACTCAGTACTGGAATAAAAGTACGTATAAAACTCCTTAATTTTGTGAAAATACCACGAATTTGTGGGATATGCCAGAATCTTCCGTTCAAAGTTATTTCTGTCGAAGGTGCAGATGGCGGTCAGGCAGGCCACAGAATATGGGGACACAGTGAGTCGCTGGCTTCATGACTGTGAGGTCTCATATCCATCACCAACATATGACAAAAGGGTCTCACTGAGTGTACCACTGGACTGGATCACAATGGCAGCAGTGCCTGGCCTCCCCGGCAGTGTGATAAATTCTTGATTGCTGTACATATTGTTGGTTCCCTTCCCTGTTCCAGATATGGGGTCCAAAGGACTTAATTGTAACAGAATCCTAGCTTCCTTTCCTGTTCCTGATTAGGGATTGGGTCATAAGTTCATTTCCTGCATCGTTAGAGAAGTAGAGAGGCTTCTTACCAGCCTGACGGAGGAGGTATTCTTTCCCTCAGGAGACACACAAAGTACACGAGGCTCTTGCATGATCAAATCATTTCCAGCCATCAGGAGACCCTCCACTCGTGCTGAACACCCCCATCCGCATCCCCCACCTTCCATGACTGGAACAAACTTTCTCACTAACGAGAATAATGGAGCAAATTTACCAGCCGGTGAGTTAACAACCAGCAGCCAGTGTCTCCCCCCACCTCCCCCCACCAGCAGAGAGCTGTGGTTCCCTGGGTATTCTGCCTTGATTAACGACTAACGAGACGACCACGAGCGTTCACATAGCTCTAACTTGACTTGTAAGACTAGAATGAAGCTGCCTCAGAGCTTGTTAGGCGAGACGGAAATTATTTACTGCAGGAGAACCCGTACGCTCCAGCAATCAGCCACATGCAAAGAAAAAAAGAATATGCAGATTTTTCTGACTCACTGGGAGGCACGGGGAACAAATGGTAACAAGAATTAGACTGAAGTGGTAGACGCATCTAGTGAGAGTCTTACAGACAGGCAATTGGGAGGGCAAAGATGAGGAGGACGTGGCTCAAACGACTGGAGTGGAGACATGTTTATGTATAGGACGGTTGGCGAACGAACGATTGGTTTTGAAAAGCCGGTCGATCACTTGCATACAAAACCTTTGTTTATCAGCCATAAAACCTTAGAGCGTGTTAGAGTTACAGCCATTCTAACGCGCGTGCACGCGTCAAAGCAGTGGGGAAGCATGACCAGCTGAGGTATTCGGATTGGCTTTGAGGAGGTACTGGGCCAGAGCCGACAGTGACTGAGTTAAGGTGACTTGGAATGTCTGCACCACTTAATATGTGCGCTGGAAATGTAGTCTTCCATCACAGGGATGGATGGAGGTATCTAACACACATATAAAACTCAGGTAGTAAATGAGTACAATCAATTTTTTCTTTTATTTTTTTGTAAGAGAGAAGATGAGAGGTAGTGTCCACAATGTGTGGTCCACGAGAGGGCTGAGTTAAGGCAGGTTATCAGATCATACGTTTCGTATTTCTCTGGGGCAGCATTTCCCTTTGGACAGTTTAGGACTGCTGTTGCGAACGAGGGAGCAAAGGTCATAAACGAGAAGAGTTCAGGAATGAAAGTCTGAAACTTGAATCGTGAACACAACTTAATTGTAGCGCTGAGGAGTAGTGAAGATGCAGTAAGTATGGTAGGATGTGTCGCCAGGGGTCACAGAGGGGCGGTAACATATGTCATGCACAGAGTGGTAAAAGGAAAAGGTGATGTAAAGAAAATGAGCGATTAAACAAATGAGTGTGGACTGCGGGTCTGATCCTTCCGAAAATGATGAAGAACGGAAACTTGAGAATGTGAAGAACGCAGCGCCGTGAAAAATAATGTGTATAAGGTGGTGTGTGTGAATAACAGTATTTGAGGGTCTCGAAAATATGAATAAAAACCTTTTTTTGTGGAGAAAATATCAAGTTGAAATGAGGCAGAGAGGTATAAGGAGGTCTGTGACATACGTGAAGGTTTATCAGATGAGGACGGGTGATTACTGAAGACTCTGAGGATGACGTTCTGGAGGGGAGACGAGAGTAATTTTCAAGGACAGATGACACAAAAGACGTAGGCATTGGATCTGTGGGGACGGTGATTGAGATGAGGGGAAATAAGAAGGGAAATATCGTACAGGAGATGGAAAATGAGAACGTGGCTGAAAGAAAAAGATGGAAACCAAATGGTCTTTGATGGGGTTGGTGAGGGAGAAGGTGAAGAAGACCTGTGGTGACACGGCAGGAGAATGCTTACGGTATGTGTATTTGGCAGTGGGGACATCGCTCGTGTGTCTCTCCGTAGAGAGACGAAGGGAGCAAAACTTATTGCAAGAGAACTAGAGGAAATAATTCTTCACGACATGGTAAGGTTGACAGCAAGGCAGTGTCTGTGCTGAAAGGACAACTGAATCTCCTTTTGTCGAGGAGCAAGAAGGATATAAGAAGGGAAGTCAGTGCATAAAACAGCAGATCTCTGCGGGTGAGCAGCCAGTAGGGAAATCACTTGAGGAAGTCAAACATTCATGTGAAAGTCATGCAAAGGAGGTACTTTTGGAGAGTTCTGCTGGTTTGTGACGTGAACGTAAGACTTCCTGGCGCTGTCAAGAGCTGTCTGAATGGGTTTAGTACTTGTGCGAAAGTACTGTATAAAGAGGATGGTCAGAAATCAGTGCGGGAGTACATGACGAGCTGTATGATATCCAATTGGTGGTCTGGAGATGAGAGATACATAAGGTTCATTTAGGGGTGCATGTGGTGAACCATGACGAAACAGAATGGAAGGCATGACTTACATACAGATGGCAGAGTTAGAAGAAGATTAGGGAAGAATATTTAGTGATTTGATGAAGCATTTTGAATATCAACATCATATGTACCTTACAACTGTCAGTTATGTGAGTGACTCTGTTGTTTTCCCCGACTTGTGATGTTTCTCACTCGAAACACTTGAGAATCAGGGTACATTCTCGAGTGACGGCACGTACGCCTAGTACTTGAGACAGATGTAAAAAAGAAAAACAGAAACGCCCCTCATGCCTTTACTGAGGTAATAAAGATGAATACAAGAGAACAAGGTATAGGAGAAGTGATAAGAGTGAGGAATAAAGGAACAAAATTTTTGATGTGAGGAAATCGTCAGAAGTAAAAGGCTAAATCACAAAGCCTATTGAGATTAGCATGAACAAACTGGACGTATGGCAGACAAGAAGGCGATAAAGATCTTACTCAGTATATCTGAAAGAAGGAGGAGAAGAGGTGGACCGCTGAAGAGATGGAGGGAATACAGTGAGTGAGCTGTCGACACTTCGGTGTGTTGCTGCATTAAGAGGACGTCGAGCAAGAGCGGTCGATGATCGTGTTTACTAGACCCGTTTTGTGTGTGAGTGGTGGAACTGTACGCGGAGATAACAGCCTCACCAAACGGCTCTATTAATATTTATAATGAATACTTAAAAAAAACTGCTATAGCAGCGTTAAAGGTCGTTCACTAATGTACAATAAGTTTGGGACGCGAGAGATTATAGAGCCAGCCTGTGGTCCACATCTAATCCACTGTATGGAGATGGGATCGTATGTATTTAGGGATAACAGACAATAACTTTCTGCATCCTTCACGGCTGCTCACACATCCTCTTCCTCGGGTGTAAGGCGGGCATTTACCCACACCACCAACACTCTTTTGCTCCACGGTGCAGTACAACCCGATGAGTCTAAAGCAATGCTCCACTGCCACCCAACACCTCATGGCGGGGATGACCACGCTTAACACGAACTCGAACGAACCCTCAATTGCCTTTGGGGCCATACACTTCAGGTCAGCCCCAGACTTTAACAGCTTCCTCAGGAGAACCGAGCACAGAAGACCTGCTGAACGTACGTCCTCCTGGTAACATAATATCGCCCGGGAATCTGAAGCTGCACTGGTGTCTTTGGACCACATCTGGGACTCCTGAGGGTCTGAGACTCGACCCCAGGTTTGGAAAAAAAAAAAAAAAAAAGACGAATCGTTGATCAGTGAAAGCCACACCGTTCTGAGGGAGGCTGCACCTTCTCGCTCGTTATACGTCCTGTACAGTCCACTGTGAAGCATAGATCATAAGCACAATATACATATATATATAGCAACTGTAGCAAATCCTTTATACATTTTTTATATTACGTGTATTCCTCTCCGGCATCATTAATGACTATGCTAGCCTCACGGCTGAACACGCTGCACTAACTTCCTTCCTACCTGACCCGACAAGACAGTGCCAACTAGCGCCATCACCATAAACAAAAGCAAGGAACTTACCCAGATTATAAAATCCTGGCCAAGAGACAGCTATTTATTGCTTTATTGGTTTACAACCTTCCAGGACTGACTCGGAAGTAAGCGCATCTTCCGTGTTCTACACTGTGTGTGTGTGTGTGTGTGTGTGTGTGTGTGTATTTTTGTGGTAGGTACTTAGGTCTCTGAACGCCATCAAGTCATCTGATGATGTTCTCATTTGATGATGCAGTCATCTGACGACTGAATCATCCCATGATGTAGTCATATGGCGATAGAGTCATCCCATGATGCAGTGCTAAGTTAGTGAGTCACTCGAAGTGCCAGGTACATCATTCTGTCATTTTGCAGACGAACTTGTGTCTTATCTGGACTCATGTCAGATGTCGGAGACGGCGAGAGGGAGTCTCTCGCTGAAAACAAGTGACAAGTTCAGATAACGTGTTTATCTGATACAAGAGAAACCAATTATCAGTATCGAGAACGGAACGCTTGTCTCATTGCATGCTATTTTGGGAAGTCTGTTGAACCGTATTCATTTGAGATTCCTCTGTCTGTATGCCTGTCTTTTTGTTTGTCTGTCTGTCTGTCTGTCTCTCTTTGTACCTCTCCCTTGACACACACACACACACACACACACACACACACACACACACCTCAGAAACTATTTACAAAATGAATTCCCCACAAATTAGAAGTATGCATCACTAGTTTGGTCACTCCACTACAGGGGAGCATAATAGATCTGCTAGAGAGGGTCTAGAGGAGGACAACGAACACTGCACCTGAAGTATTAAAAGCAAGTTATACAGAGAGCTTCAAAGCCATGAATTTCTCTACTTTGGAATAGAGAAGGATCACTGGTGATTTGATACAACACTCAAGGTCCTTAATTGCCCAGACGAAGTTACTACTGACCAGCCCCTTTAGGTTGGAAGACCCAAGTCAGCTGGAGGTAATTACGGTGTGTGTAAACAAAGCTCGGGATGGATCAGCAGACGAAGAGGAAATGGCGAGACGACGGCTGAGGAAAGGCTTGAGAGGAAGCTCAGGAAAACTGTTATGAAAAGGAAAAGGTTAAGAGACGAGGGCCCCAGGAGTGCAGAACTTCCTCCTCCCAAGATGCTGAAACACGTAGTCACACACACACACACACTCACACACACACGACGGAAGAGGGCACAAGAATATCCTGGGATTCAGACAGTAAACTAAATGTGGCCGCTTACCTCACTGTATTAATTAAAATGTTTGATCAGGCAGGGTAGTCCCTCCCAGTCCTTATAGCGTTAATGAGGCTCTCCTGTATAATGATGCCGACTTCCGGGCATTGTGTGACGAATCGCTCTCGTCCAGCGGACGAACTTCGGGACGTCTCGGGGTCCGGAGCCTGCCAGGCTGGCTCACCTGAGGGTAGGTCGACCCGTCCCCTTAGTTCCGTGACTCATGACTGAGACGTTACCAGACAGACCGTATCTCTACGGGTCATCTGCACGTTGGAGGAGCCCCGTGCACGTCATAAATCAACAGGTTTATTGCTGACTTTTCTCTCGGGGGCAACATCTGTTCTACGTAGCATCTGTGGGTAAGTCACTTGTTCATTCACCAGTTCTGAGTAAGACATATGTATATGGGTCACCTGAAGGACCATTGCCCAGTTATAGTTTGCTTCTCAAGAGGTCATTCGTGCGTGGATCACACCTCTCCCAAGCCACCTGTGTGTAGGTAGATTATTCTTATCTGGGTTATCTATACGGATATGAAGCTTTCTCTCTCTCCCTCTGGGTTACTCCTTCATAATCCTACCTTATAGGACTTCTGTAGGACCCGAATTTCATAGATCACATCTGCACGAACCATATACGTGTAGGTCACCTGCTTTATACGTGACTTGCAGAATGACCCATCTCCTTGACACCGATGCTGGTGAGGCGGTCTGGCCTGGTGGGGCTTTCCAGTGATGTAGGTCCTGGATGCGGCTGAGGAGGACTCAGTGAACCAGCGCTCTTCGACGCTGCCGCAGTAATCAACTGTTGGGCTCAGAGACGAGATTCACGACTAAGTGGTTACAATGATGGTGCCTATCGTTGGGGCATTGATTATGGCCGTGTCTCAGGTCGTCTACTCCCCTACCGTGACCATCCTCACGCACGGCCGTCACTGGCTTTAACAGCAACGCGTGTGACAGTCATAATAACTACTTCCACATGATGTAATACGTTGCTGCTTACGGCTGAGCACACGTGCACACGTCCCGACGGCCTCGCTGTTCTTCCTGCTGCGTCAGGATCTGATGCAGACGCCGTCAGTTGCGACACTTCGCGTCCTCAGACAAATTCATATCCACATCTTTACATCCTGTTTACATCGCTTTTGGACCACCTGTGTCGACAGGAACTGTTCCTCTGCTTTATGACCAGGATGCTCCGGGATGCCTCCTGCAGCAGGAGCCACTGAAGCGACCCCACGAGGTTGACGTGAATATTTAGTATTGCAATCTACAATGTCGGACCTTATATGCAGCCTGGACTTTCACGGGCTGCAGCTTTGAGACTAAGACACAGATAGCGTCCCCTGTTAACACTTGTGTCATAACTTGGGCCGAAGCCGAGAGGCGGCGATCTGGGTTTTGGCTCGGTTCGGTGACCTGAACCAGAGACCCAAAGTCATGGGCCTCTGTACGGACCGAAACTTGAGGCTGGAATGTGACTTGGGTTATGATGGCCTGAATCATCATAAGGTGCGAGTTGGGTCATGGGCCCGAAACTCTGATGGTCTGCGTCTTAACTTGCGCCCTGGGACGCTCAGTGACCAGGACTTTGACTCCACGGTCTTGACTTGGACTGTTGCCCGAGCAATGACTGAGTCCCGAGTGAGCCAAGACCCAGTGTGAAGCCCCGGGCTGTGACCTGCCTATGACCAGAGCTGTGACGCGAGCTTTTACGTGACTGTATGTGGAACCTTGACCTGCGTCACGACCTGAACTTTCATATGATTCTGAAAGAAAACTTGACCTGAGTTGTCTTGCGAACTGTGACTTTGATTCCGACCCGGACATCGTCCTTGACTGACCTGACCTGTCTCTGACACAGTGAAACATTACCTGGCATGTGACCAGACCTGCGACTTGACCTGACCTGCGGCTTGGCGAGACCTACGACTTGACCTGAGCCGTGACTTTACTCGTGCAGCTGGTCACGGTGTGAAGCTCTAGTTAGAGGAATGACTTTCTTCGACCCGCAGTTGTTGACCTGAGTCGTCGACAGCGCACAGACTTCCCTCCCTCTCATGACCCGACGCCGCACAGAGTTGACCTGTAACTGACTGGAAGAGTGACACCACCCCGTGGGGCAAGAGTTTTGGGTTTTTGTATCAGTCATTCTTAAGGCCAGCAAAAGAGAAAGTTTAAGTACTGTCTCAATAAATGAAAAAGAACCTAAAAATCCTTCTTGAATTGTTCTAAATGAAATCATAAAAACTTGCTTTTTAGATTAAGGTGCTCATAAAATCCACAGAAGACAATCGACATAAGATAACATATAATACAGTTTCCCAATACGCAGACAAGGATGTGGAGGTCAGCCTTAGGATGACTTACTGGTTTTTGTTACTGTCTTCTATATCTTCTGTTTTCTTCCCATGTCTCTTCTGTCTTTAGCTGTTATACGTAAGCTACTCTCCTTCTATCTGCAGCAGCTATATGTAGGCTTCTGAACTTGTTATGTGAAGCAGCCATATGTAGCCTTTTATCCATGCATATGCAGCAGCTATACATAAGCTTCTATGCACCTGCAACAGCAATAAGCAAGCTTCTGTCCTTATATCTGCAGCAGCGATATATGTAAAAACATATAACAGCATTTCTTTGTTACTATATGATCTGTATGATTATGTCAGTGATCAGTTCTTCTCTCCCTTTTCTTATCATGAATAAGAATCATATGTCTAACATCAAGAGAATGGCACCTCTAGAATTTATCTTACGTATACCTGAAGTGGTAATGTTCTTTGATTACCATCTCTAGTCGCTCTGGTTACCACACAAACCACCATCTGTCAATTCAGCATTTACTGAAGTTCATTTTTGGCTCTGCAGCTTTGATCTCTCCGTCTGTTTCTGCCTCTGTCGGCACCGATCTATTCCCCCTGGGATCATGTCCACGTTCCCTCGGGGGTTCAGGTATACTCCAGGAATCATTATGACACGCCAGGTCATCAGGTACGTGGTACAAGGTTCGCTTCCTGTGCATGAGACCAAAATACATCCTGCTGGACTAGGATTCCATGTGTGGCCTCACGAACATATTTACAGGTACTCAATGTCCCACGGGATACAGTCCGAGACAACACTCGGGGACCCACGGCAACACAGGAGGACCCACAACAACCGCAGGACTCTGGGACCCACAATACCCGGGGAACAGCAGCAATACCCGGGGACCTATAGCTTGCGGACCCGCGATACCCGGGGGCGTGCAACACCTGGAGATAGGCAAAACCCGGGGACCTGCAGTATTCTGGCACCCACAACATGTGGAGCCTGCAACACTCAAGAACCCACAACATGTGGAAGCCTACAACACTCTGGCACCCACAGCATGTGGAAGCCTGCAACACTCTGACACCCACAACACCAAGGAAACCATAACCCAAAAGGTTGCTGCTAAGTTTCATAGTTATAAATATATGTATAAAACAGAGAATACAATACTCGGTCTTTGAAGTGCTCTGGTCAGATATCATTAATTTTGATACAAGATCTTCAGTTCTGGTCGTCAGACTTGATCAAAGACGAAAAACAATTAAAACTAATTCAGAGAAGAGCATTAAAAATAATTCCGTCAGTTAGAAATATGCCTTTTGAAGAAAGACTCAGAGATCTAAGATGATTCTCTACAAAAGTACGGAGTCTGAGGAGATCTAATAGAAGCTTTCAAAACATTAAATATCTTTGACAATATAACAACGGAAGGCGTAATAATAACGTGGGCATAAGTCCTTCTAAGCTGCAGAGGTGTAAAATGAAAAGTCTATTATTACCTTCAACCAAGACTAGACAAAAACTTTTGTTATATCTGTTGCCTACAGAATTGTTTTAAAATAACTCATGCAATTTACACTTTTAGTTTTTTATACTCCAAGCACAGGGAGGCTTTGTCTGTTTAGAATAGATAATTTTCACGTTTACACTTTCCTATAAAACTTCCATAGCAGTATACTTTCTCAGCGATACATATGGTATTTTTTCCTCATATATAATTTTTTTAGCCTGCTGGTAGCCTTGTGTTGTACCATCGCGCCCTCAGTTATCTCTCCTTCACATATGCTCAAGGACGGGGAGCGTAACCAGCAAGCCCAAGAGTACTAATAACCATGAAGGAAATATTATATAGAAATATTATAAGCAAAGGAAGATTGGAAAGCCAATCTGGTGTAATGACAGTAGGTGGGTAATCTGTCATGAAAAAATTATGAATTGGTGAATATAATCTTCGGCTATTTGAACAATTATAAGATGGACTTTAAATTATTTATCATCTGATAGTTCATGCTATTAGAGTAATAGTCCTGTCGTAATATGCCTTGATTTTTTTTTTTTGTAAATATGTACTATGATGAATTAACTAAATTATCTTTCTACATTAGCTAACAGTCAGCTCCAAGCAGAGTTATTACAAATCAACAGAGTTATTACAATCAACAGATATCCTAAGGTCAGATACCTACGTAGACAAAACTATAAAGCGAAGTTTTGTTTTAGGACTTGTTGTGGACTGAATTGCACTGAAACATAATGAAACACAGGCACGTATCGCTAGCACACCGCCACTCAGAGATAATTCCTCTCACCAGATGGAAGCTATAATTTACCGTTTCCCAAGCAGCTGCTGGAGGGTATCATATCATCTTTCCGAAGGACGAGGGTCAAGTGTGACACGGGCATTGGTCTGTCTCAAACTGACGAAAGCTCCAACCTCATTGGGTTGGAATCTCTGCACGGTCTAATGAACAGGCGAGGATGCAAGTCCTGGGGCACGCCTGATGTCCCGGCACCGGCTTGGGCGTAGGTGTATCGAGCCGTCTGTCTCTACCTGTCGAAACGAAAGGTTCGATACAGCTTCGGAGAGGCGTGTCCCAGGACTTTTGTCGGCGACTGTACGTACAGGTACAGATGATGAAACGGAGCAAGACCTGAACGTAACATCAGTTAAGTTCCACGGAACTTGGATAGTTCTATGCGACGCCTGAGTGATGTAAAACCGAAGGATATTGCTGGCGTTCACTTCCACTGGAACGCAGCTGGAGAACGTATTCAGCTAAAAGAGATTCCATTATATTTTCTACTCTACGTATCACGATTTCCAGATCAGTACTGGAGAAGAGCATTGGTGAACTTTATCCGAAAAGAAGTTATCCAGCATGGAGATGACCTCACCGTATAATAATAATCTAAATAATGATAACACGTTGAAATAAAGTTTCAGGTAAGCAACTTTCAAATCACATTCGGTTACGTTCATAAACTGTACATGCAGACTCTCTCCAGAGTCATGTAACTGGTAACTGAAGAGTCTGATAGTAATGAAGTTATTGAGAGAGTTGTTTGATTTGTAATGTCGTGTACTGACCTCCAACACTCTTTGAGATACCAGCAGAACTAATCACGGGAGGAGAAAATAGTCATCTTTATCCTCCAACCCTCCGTCTGCTAGCGGCTACTCCGCGTATATGAAATCACCTTCGGCAAGGCTGAACCACAGTCAGAGGACGGAAAGGAGTACAGTCTTGTCAGGGACTTTATTGTTTTATATATATATATATATATATATATATATATATATATATATATATATATATATATATATATTAAACAGGGATCTTACTGACTTTTTAATTGAATTTTCCATAATAATACATTACGGAGACCAAGCTCTGAATAGAGAAACATTTAGTCAATGATCAGATCGTACAGGTACAATCAAAACGAGTTACCTGACAATAACAAGAAATGTACCTTTGTGGAAACACAATAGTTAGTCTTTGCAACGGACATTTTGCTCTGCCGACCGTGACAATATCAGCCTCAATAACACAATCTCTCGCGTGCTGCCAGTCATCGCAGGTAATGATCTAGAGAATGTCCGGTAACTCGGCCGCAGTTCCTGCATTCCTCGTCCTTCCCCCGGGACTGTTCATCCTCACCTCCTGAAGGCATCGAGATGGCAGTGGCAAACGGGCGCTGCTTGAGACGTTCATCGCTTACTGATCGTCTTGTCGCCAGGGATTTAGTGGTTGGTTATTCGTTTACATTTTCCCGGGCGGCCGATGGAGAAACATTGCAGTGGGTTTCGCGGTGTTCTGGCGGACAGCGCCCCCCGACCAGACTTACATCCTTCGTTTGAGTTGGTTCACAGTCGCTGGGGATTCGTTCCTCGACAGTCCGCTGTATCCTCCCTCGCTTAGACGAGGCTGTCGGCAACCTGAATCACGTATAGACCCGCGTAGCTGGGAACACAGCCGAAAATAACACAGAGTCCTTGAAGATGACGAATGGATTTGTGGTACAATCACTGCTGAAATTAGATCAAACACTGTCAATGGGGCAGGAGAGTTGGAAAGTTTCAATGCCAGCTTTCAGATAAATGTAACTGCATTATGATTATGAACTCAATTATGTTAAAAAAAAAAAGGATGTTCAAAGGGTAAATGACAATGTCTGTAGTGTGGAGGCACTGCCAGCTTCTCTACAAGTTCTGGAACTACGAAGGGGAGTAAAAAAATATGCAGCAGGCCGAAGGGATTCGTTGCTCAGAAAACCATCAATAGAATCGTCACAATATTGGAGGAATGTTATGGCAAATTGTAGATGTAGAAGACGGTTTTCAACGTAAAGGATTTTAAAGAGATTTGCTGGTGGGTGGGTGACAGTGGTATGGGTCAGGACTAGGAGAGGTCCAGGTGGGGATCAGAGGTCAATCCTGGAACTGAGATATCCAGTTTTACGTCTGGTAGCTCGATGTAAACTTCCAGGGACGAGAGACTTGCTGGACACCGCTTCCACCCACGTCTCGTCGTGATGCAGATGTAGCTTCACCCGACGAGTGCTGACTCCTTTCACTCGTACAAGTGTACTCCTCATCTTTCTTGAGTATCGTACTCACAAATGAGGAAATGAGAGCTTAAATCTTTTTGACGCTATGGGCCGGAGATATGTTTCCAAAAGTTTTCAAGTTTCAGTCCATATTCAGGCTCCTGTAATGCTCTTCATCATCCAGATTTGTAGCGCGTCAAAGGCCTTCATTTTGGATATCGAGAGCGTTACCAGAGTGGCGAGGCGGGAGCCCTCGGCAGCAGACCTCAGAGCGTGAGTGTAGCAAGTCCTGAGAACGCGATGGCTGGCCCTAGTCACAATACCCTACACTGTCTTCATCAGATTTATCCGCCTCGCTGTTCTTTCCTTTAAGGTCTTTATGTATAAATCACAACTTCCCTTCTTAACTATCCACAGCTCTAGATAACTACATTATGGCACCCTGCCGAGACTCACATTTTGCTCCCGAAGAGGCACTACAAGATCCTTATTTCCAGAACAGCGCTTTCGATTTCACGACAGATATTAATATGCCCAAGGTGATGGCTGGCGAGGTCTGGTCGTTAATGTTAAGAGCAGTCTGTGCACATGGCCAGGGCTGGAACCCCACAGCTGACAATAACAAAGTCATGCACATGAACGAGGAGATTAGTGTGATCGGGCAGGATTCCTCGGCTGGAATGTTGAACGATGTCGGACGCAAGACTCCTCCCTGAAGTGTTCCAGTACATAATGACCAACACTGGAAAAAAAAACTCCTCGGGATCTCATTCTTGTCTTTATATCAATCGACCATCGACTCAGTTGAGCAGCTTCTCCCTAACGCCTTAACCGACCACGAAGTCAAGAATCGTATATAGAGATGTTGATTCTAATGGCGGCGTTAAGGACTCCACCTGTTTGTGGTTTCACCGCAAGCGAACAATCGCCTTTGGCAAGACTGTATCATCGTCAATGGATAAAGACGAGTATAATATCGTTGAAAATTTCTCACTTCAAAAGGAGTCCATTAAATCCATGCTACTGACCGCAGCGCATCCTTAAACCTGCAGGAGCGCCGCAAAAGGAGTCCGGGGGCTACTTAAGATATAAAAAATGGAATGTCTTCCCCTCTGGCATATGCTTATCCAAAAAACATAAGCCAAACAATTAGCTGTAATTGAGCCTTTAATGAGCTCAAAGATAATTCTTTTTTTATGTTAGCTGAGACAGCACGAGCAGCTGAGGCTCTAATCAATACCATCCCATTAACGATATATATATATATATATAT
>JAYMFT010081740.1:0-14269 GCA_038088735.1 Panulirus argus | reverse complement strand
CTCTCTCTCTCTATCTATCTATCTATCTATCTATCTATCTATCTATCTATTCATTTATCTATCTATCTATATATCTTCGATTTATCTATCTATCTATCTATCTGTCTACCTATCTATCTATCTATCTATCTATCTATCTATCTATCTATCTCTTTCTCTCTCCTCATAGTCTTGTCGTTATGGCCTAATCTCGTCCTATGTGCTAGTTGGTAGGTACCCTTCCCAGGAATAGCAAGGCTAGATAAACAGAAAATCGAAAGAATTACAAGCGAGTTAAAAGACAGATATCGTATCACAAGGTGTGTGAAAAAACCACAATAAGCAGAGAAGGTACAAGAACCAGGGAACAGAGGTGGAAACAGAGGGGCAAAGAAAAAATGAAAATAAAAGTGGCGGTGGACATGGAGAACAGGGGATAGCCTGAGTAGACAGAGATGGAATAGTAGCAAATATAGAAATGGTAGAAAGAGGAGACACATAAAAGGTAAACTAATTGTTTCAAAAGGATCAAGACCTACATGAAAATAGCAATAGACCTTGAAATACAAATCTCTATTTATCAGGGGAAATGCTAAAGGAACTTAACACAGCTAAACATGGAAAGCTATACACACCAGAGAAGTTAACGACTGAGGATGGTTGGTTGGTTGTCTGGGCTTGAGGCCTATCAACAGGCTGGGCCGTTCAGAGTCGTCAACTTCAAGCTACTACATCCACCAACAGAAAAAATAGATCTTTAACACCTTCTTCAGGTATTAAAGATACATTCTAAGACCACAGACACTCGCTGTGCATGTAGCCCTTGTGAGTGAAGACGAAACAAACATTTATGAGGAACTCATAACAATAAAAAAAAGAAGTGGAAAAAAATCGTTATCTATGAATGTAGCAAGATTAATACCTGAGAGCTCCAGGCTAAAAGCTACGTTTCTGAATAGATGAACAAAAGCAGTACAGCAGCTGATGGACAAAAGCAGTCTTAATGAGAAACTTAAAAACGAAGCTGACTTAAGAGTGTATGAAAAACCCTCCGAGGAGACAGAATTAAAACTAAACATGGCGGGCGGTGAGGCAATTCATGCAAACAGCATGTTTGATTAGAAACAACTTCTGAAAGATAAGCCATCGGTGAAGCATTAGCAGTAAGAATACCAGCCAAAAATACTGTTAGTATAACGACACACAAACCATTCTCAGGCTTAACTGGAAAATTATAATGAAATACTGACAAAGACAGGAAGAGTTCATGGGAAGTGTAGACAAACCCGGACTAACAGTGACTTGATTAAATGACTTCAGTTTCAACTTTGTTGAACTGAAAAAGAAATGAGAGGAACAAATAATAGATGTAGGTATAAATCTAGAGCAGTTGATAACTCATTAGCAAATGAAAGGAACCAATTAGAATAGAGATATGAATATGTGTGAGACAAAATAACAATAATACGATCGACCTCAGTTTTTCACACACAATTGCTCCCATACACTTACAGGCGCACACCCAACCTGTGCCAGTAATGGCACGTCATTCACAAGAGCCCCTGCCAAGGATGTAGACCTGGCGAATCTTAGAAAAGATAAAGATCTCCATTTTCACTAATGATACACTCGTTGCAAACGTTGCAGCTGATGAGACATGCATCTCAAATCATAAAAGTAACTACACACTGCAGACAAGATATGGATAAGGACTAACAGGTCGTTGCAATGGAAAACGCAGGTGAACTGACCAACTGAGATCTCCATTTTGACTAAAAAAGATAAGTACAGTAAAGTTAATGTTCTGACTACAAATACATTTTGGAATCATTTCTTCAGTAGCAATGATATTAAGAAAACAAGATAGCGCAACAAGAGAATAGAACAAAGGATTAAGGGATTAATACCACGGAAAAAATATATGTGATGCAAAGCGAAAGATACCATGAGATAGAATACAAAGGAAGAATAGACAATAGGAATGAAAGAAAATGTCTGCAAGAAGCAGAGAATGTAGAAGGGTTGGAAGAAAAAGAAAACAGGAAAATGCTGGCAGTGAAATTAGGGGAATCGTACGGAAGGGAAGAGAGAATAAATGAGGAGAAAGTAATACAAAGCGTGGAACGGAACCCAAAAGCTCTATTCTTCTTATGAACAAAGCAAGAAATTAAACAGAGATAAAAGACTAGGTTTTCTGAAGTGAAAATTATGAATCTAAAGAGAAAAATATGAAGGCGACCTTATGAAGATATGCCGGACGCCATTCTACCAGTATAAGTCTGCATTAAGCACCTAAAGAGGACATGGATGATGAAATCTTTAATCAGTATGATGAGGATGCCATTACCTTTATTGAGTTAGGTAAAACAAGCAACAAGCTAAAACAAATTCTCAGCTTATGAGAAATCGACATCAGAACCGAATGAAATAAACATAATAATCCTCAAAAAGGAACATGAAATAACGGTCTGTTGTCGTCACATCTGCTCTCTAATTGTTATGTACAATGTCCCGAAACTAGAGCCTACCATCCATAGCCAAGTCCCCTAGAAACTACTTCCATGGCTTCCTCTTACCACTTGAAATGTCTTGGTTCAGCATGTTTCCCCCCGTATACCATGCCACTTAAATTTACTCTATTCCATACTCTCCTGAGTGTTTAAGCACTGGCACCTCAAAGCTTCTTTCGAAGCGTTTGCAAGTAGAACCAAGTCTGAGAAGGACTTTCAGGAGTATACCGCATGGAAAGGTATTAACTTCAATATCACACGTAATATTGATATCGAAAGGTAAAAGAAAGTATAGTCACATGTTTTGCGGATGACACGAGAATATGTAAAATAATAAGAGCAGAAAAAGAGAAGGAAAACAAAAATATCTAAAAGAAAACTTGATGCATGGTTGCAGTCAGTCCCAGAGGAACCCAGGACTGATAGCTAAGGAATATAAGTGGCGGCGGAGAGAAACTGTACTGGTCATATACGTAGGATGACTGCGTGGGCGCTAAACACTTTACACCAGTTCTGCCTTTTTGGCAAAACCTTGCCGCAGGTACTCGTAGGTAGGTACTCTCTCCTCTCTCTCTCTCTCTCTCTCTCTCTCTCTCTCTCTCTCTCTCAGTCAGTCACTGCTCCTCTCTCGAGGACGCGGTCGCCTCGCTGCACTAGCCTGTCCGCTGTAGTGGTGGTGGTGTGAAGACGACACGCCCTTCAGCCGCCAAGGTACGGGCGTCATGCCTCCTCTCCCATTAGGGCCTTCCTCGCTCACGCTTCAGAGCTCATCCTTTTGTAAAGTTAACAAAGGCTATCTTATCATCTTCACCAATTATGACTAACGATGTTGGCTGGTGTTAGGATATTTTTCATTGCTTTGTTCAAACCTAGAAGATGGATACAATCAGTAAAAGTAGCATATAGAGAACTCATTGATGGTTATAACAGATATATTAGAATTTCGTGTATGTATTTTCTGTTCTTCAGCAGAGAGAAATTCAATTTGAAAATTCCGGAATCGTTAAAGGGATATCATCCATAATGCTCTATTCATAATGGATTATCAGATATAAATGGGTAAAACATGATTTACGAGAAACGCCAAGGACGCAAAGCCCATTAGCGTAAATCATCCTGTAATGAACAAAGAATTTATTTAC
Organism: Panulirus argus; assembly: GCA_038088735.1. NCBI lineage: Eukaryota > Metazoa > Arthropoda > Malacostraca > Decapoda > Palinuridae > Panulirus > Panulirus argus. The sequence continues at coordinate 10,638 of JAYMFT010081740.1, read as the reverse complement.
CACTTTCTGTCATGAGATTCATTCCCTCTTCATCTCCGAACCGGTTTTATCCTCTGACTTACTTTGTGACGTGAGGGAACATGAGTGAACATACGTCAAGGTGTCTGCTTCAGTGGAATCGACCAAAGGCTTGCACACTAGGCGAAGTGATGTTATTGAATTCGCTAAAAGGCAACGGGTAAGTTACAGGACGACCATCGGTCCAGAGATTTCGTATTGAAAAGGTAAATGTGTATTTTGCAAGACATGTTGCAGAAAAAAAGTGCAAGCAACTAGTTGCTGAAAAAAAAAGTGCAAGCAACTAGTTGCTACATAGATATCACAAAGAGCATAAGAAACATTGAATCCTCAAAGAGCCCGTATATTGAAAATTTTTAGCAAGTGGAATGAAGAAGCCAAATGCATTAATCTTTCCGCATGACATCAAATTCAAGGAACCCCCACCCCCATCCCGACACACACACACCCACACACACACACACACACACACACACACACACACGTGGGCGTTTCATGTTACCCAGCATACCTCCGTTCGCCTTTCTGCGTCTAATATGCCTTTTTTTTCGACAGCAGTATACAAAAAAGGTGGGCCATCCAAATTCATCGGTGTATTGAAATGGTTTGGACATATGGAGAGGATGAGTGAGGAGAGGTTGACTAAAGAAGAGGGAGTGCGCGTCAAAAAAAAAAAAATAAAGAGAGAGAGAACAAGAAGACAGATCCTACTTAATCTTTATATATCTTTACATGTGCATATGTCTCTAGCACAAGCCCTCTCCAGCATAACTTGGATATATAAGACGAGAGACAAGGCAAGAATTCTATAATGCTCCATTACCAAGGATCAAAGACTCCTTAAGGATCGTAACCTGAGATAAGAAAGAGGTTCTAGAGCTTCACATAAGAGAAAACTCTGAGTTCTTCAAATACTACAGTAACTTCCTCGACAAGCATCATTCTCTGGACACAAGCAACGTGATATCTGTATTTAGAAGTACATTTCATATTTCCATGACTGGAAGATAAACTTGATACACATGAGTATTTGACGTACAGAAGAGACATCATTATGTACAGAGTTTCTTTCCAGTATTTCCTCCCATCTTCATTAGGTAGTTATAGCTCAACAAACGAGGTCTTCCGAACCGTCACAAATTAATTGAAAATGTTCTGTGCAGAGATAACTTTTGTGGGTTCACGGAAGCTGCCATTCTGTAGTTGTGCTTGACAGGAGGCTGTCTAGAGCACGAAGCTTAGAGGCTCACCCCCTTCAGTGCAGCACCGACACCAGCGTGAGGAGCGATGGTGTCAACTATATAATATCCATTTCTGGGGAAATGTATGTGATTGTGTATTCGTACGTGTTTCGTGGATATTTTCTCTCTGAGCGGGTGTGTGTGTGTGTGTGTGTGTGTGTGTGTGTGTGTGTGTGTGTAAGGAGAAAATGGCATGTGTTGTGTAATTAAAGAAAAGCATTACCAGAAAACTTAGCAAATAAGGAGGCAAACAGTCTGGCTAAGGAATGACAACTGTTGCTTGAGTGGTCAGCAACTCCAATGATACCAAAGAACGGCCGGCGTTCGTGACCCATCACCACCAACAACTCAGGTCACACCACTGACAAGTCTCCTGTGCAACTCCCAACCCGTCTATCCACACTCAGCACAGGCGGATGAACACACTTGGATTTTTCCCTCAGGCACACCCATCCACACACTCCTCCACTCGCGTGCATCCTCTCAAACAACGCCCCCACGAAAACAAAGCGCTACCCTGATCCATGACTTCTGTCATGAAATGCTCATACTTCCAAACGGTAGCTCCCAAGAGGAAACAAAGTCACGAGTAATTTTCATAAGCAAAATAGCCTGGATTTGCATGCTCTTCCTTGACTTGCTTGTGTCTTTGATGAATACATTCTTCCCCTGAGCAGTGAACTCACATACGGGAAATGAAAAAAACGGCTTCACTGATTTCTCACATCTTTATTTTGTAAATCTGTTGTACCAAATGGACTCTTCAAAACGTCACGAATTAATTGAAAATGTCATGTGCATGGATATTCCGTTTTTTTTACATATTTCAAGCCCATGGAAACTGCAGTGTTCCAGTTCTGAATGACAGGAGCCCATCACCGGCAGGAAGCTGGCAGGGATGCTTCCCTGCATCCGCTCCCTATACAAACATGAACACTGATTGTGTGAATTTTATGGCAATTCTGTTAGATGCGCGCCAGTGGGGGAATCATAGATCTGTGTATACGTTCGCCTTTTGTGAGTGTGTCGGTGCATGATGTGTGTTGGTTTGCGTGTGTGTGTGTGTGTGTGTGTGTGTGTGTGTATGTTAGTCTGTATGTCAACTGTCTATCTATCTAGCTGTCTTCTTCTGTGAGTGTGTGTATGTGTGTGTGTGTGTGTGTGTGTGTGTGTGTGTGTGTGTGTGTGTGCGTGTTTGTGTGTGTGTGTGTGTCACATCTGCGAGGATCCTGGCTCTTCAGCAAGCCTCATAATGGCAGCAAACCTCAGGCTCCCCATCGGCTCCCTCATTTATCTCATTTCCCAGCCATCGTCTCTTCCACCGTCCACCATCCGTACATCATCCTGCCCATTGTGACGACTACCATCTCTCTCTCTCTCTCTCTTCGCCGTTCAAATCTCTTCCTGAGCGCAGAACGATTATGCTCGTAAAGGCAAGCCAACTCGCTACGTGCTTTCGCTGTCGGTGAGGTGCTCTCTCCTGCCGAAGGCAACATCAGCGAGAACGGTCGTTCCCTGTTAGACTAGCACTCCTCCCCGTTGATCATAACCGCATCAGAACTCTGTTCTTCCTCTCTGTTCTCCCTTTTCAAACTTAATGGTTAAGCTCTCATGACACCGCAATTGTATCTCCCTTTGTCCGAATTTTCGTCCGAACCAACACACGTTTTGCAAATATTCGTATCTGGTTCACGCTTCGTGTTCAACGTCCGAAGCATTACCAGCTGTCATGTCATCTCCTCCAGCGGGGACAACAGAAAACTCCGAGTAAAATTCAGGCGCCTGAAAGGACAGGAAGCTAATGCAGTAACGTGAAGGATGAGTGAGATTTGGCTTCACTAAAACCCTCGTGGTGTCGTGTTTCAGCGTATTGAATTCTACAGTGGTGGTGTTTTGCGGTCGCCTGAGGCCGGGACTTCTTATTACAAGCCTCGCTACTGAGGGTGATACGTTAGGCCGGCTCCAGGAGTCAAGAGAAGCAACGGTAAGCCTTTGGTTCGATCTTTCTTCTCGCCTTTTCGTTCCTTCTGGGGGAAGGTTTTCGATGCTCTGACCTGTACTCTGTGATGCTTGAAGCATTTCTATTTTCATGTCATAAAACCTCAATACAAAACACCTGTGAGTTACCTTTTCGTATGCAAACGTGGGCTGCTAGTTATGTGGATTCTTGAAAAAATTTCTTGAGTCTATATCAAGCCATGCTCCGTGGTGCAAGGTCATGCGTTATCTCAGGAACTTCGCTCGAACAATTTTCATTTTCCCTCCCTCTCACGAGAGGACGCCTTATACCCAATACCACCCGTGTTATGTAGACGGCATCGGAGGAGAAGATGTGTAAAAGGATTTTTCCCCTTCTCTCTCTCTCTCTCAGGGTCAAGAGGACGTGCTCCTCGAGCGGGTTATTTGTAATCTAATCAGACTCCATTTGAAAAGAGGGGAAAGTCCATTCATGCAAAGGATCTTCCATACCACATGCTATTGCGTTTGGTCGGTTGGATTGAGGGAATACTATTTGAATAATTTTCCCTGCAAAAGCTTTTGATATTTACCCCCTCACAAAACTGTTCAACTTAGGGTAGATATGAGGAACTGTGTCATTTCATGACATCTTCGAAGGAATCAGACATTGATTTTGAAGTCAGTTCAGCCTCAGACAAGTATCACAGTCTGGCAATGTAAAGAAAATTCTTAAAGGAAGCCCAAGGGTTTCATTTTAACTTAGGTTCTTCCTGAATAGTAAAAGTCCCATAAGAAATGACATTGAATTATCCTTTTACAGAATTGGAAAACATTTTGAAAGGAATGCTCTCATCAAATCAGCATTAGAGAGTGGCACTTTCCATACCTAATAACTGCTTCCCTATCTTTCTAATGTAGATGAACAGACTCGAAAGTCCCAGTCCTTAGGAACCTCCTTGACGAGATTAGATTTTTAGGTCTTTTTAAAAGCGATTACGATCTCTCTCTCTCTCTCTCTCTCTCTCTCTCTCTCTCTCTCTCTTTCTCTCTTTTTTCCCAGTGGACTGCTGACGGGTGACGGGTGATGCACGAACACGGGACGGTGGACGAAAGGATGACGACGACGGACTAACGGATGACGACGGATGACAAGATGACGATGGACCAACCGATGACGATGGACGAAGATAACGGATGATCAAAGTATAAGGACAGAGCATCGAAACCGGTTGACCAGTGGATGACGACGGATCAGGGGATGGCGCTGGACCAACAGCTGACGAAGGACCAGAGAATGACGACGGACGAACGGATGACGACAGACGAATGGACATCTAGGGAGGACGATGAACCACAATAGGTCACTGGTGCCTTGAAGGTGACGTATTAAGACTACAGGAGACATGGAAATCCGTTCCACGGAACGAGGATACCTCGAGTACAATATAATGACACAGGTTCCTGCACTTGTCTTAAGATAACGGAATCCGCTGAATATAAGGAGCAGATAAACCAGGACTTGTAGGTAGACATAACGAAAATAGCACGACACCCCCTGAAGAATACAAAGGAATACAAAGGAATTCAAACAGCAACAGATCACTGCGTCCTTTCGAGACTGTTTGTGTTAGTGGAAGAGATCAGAAACTCACAGATTAGTGTGGTGAAAGTTAGAAGGCATATAGATGACTCAAAGAGAATAACCTGCAGAATGTCGCTGTGACTAAGGAGGTGCAAATAACATGTGTCGTGGACTTGAAGCAAAGTATTTATCAAGTCTGTTCTTATAAGTATCTAAGGTGCTGCTTTAAACCAGTCATTGGCAAATCGTTCCATACTTTAACTACCCAACTGAAGAAAAAATACTTCGCCTCATTCAAAGGAAAAACGCTTGTCCACAAGTCTGCATCCAGGAAGAGATATAACTCAAAGGCAGTTAACGAGAGAGAAAAGACAACATAAAACATATTAGAAACAGAAGAGATAACTCGAAACCCACTAAGCACAAAGAAAAGATAACTCAAAACCTGCTAGAGGCAGAGAAAAGATTACTCAAAACTTGCTGGAGACTAAGAGAAGATAACTCGCTACCCACTGAAGACTACGAAAAGACAACTCAAAACTCGTTGAAGACAAAGGAGAGGTAATTCAAGAATCGCTGGAGACGAAGAAAAGATGGCTCCAGATCTGCAAAAAAGGCAGAAAAGGTAAATATTCCCCGCCGGACACAGGAAATATATAACTCAAGACTTATTGAGGCCAAGAAAAATTCATTACCAAATGGGGACAAAGAAAATGCGAAACGCTTGGCGTGTATGATAACTAAATTTTGACACTTCCTTCAAAGCGCATACATGTTAGTTTCGCCAGCTAGTGGTTTGCATAAGCCTCAGAGGCCAATATGAAATCATCATTGAGAAAAAAATGGCCTTTTTGTACATTTTTGATCACCAGACACCTGAATTGTGAATAGGTTTCATAACTTCACTCCTGAGCTAATTAGTGTTCCAGTTTTAATGAAGTTATCTGGGAAAATTGGGAAAAGCAAAAAGTTTAAGAAACCAGAAACTCATTATCGGTAAGACTTGAGTCAGACAACATGTTCTAATCAAGTGAACTTTGAAGGACCTTTGATGTGTCTGGTTCACATGATTTTCCAATCTGATTATGATTATCATGCCATGCAATGACCTTTTTTTATAAAGGTTCCCATGGGAAAATTACTGACTCCCTTTGGACCAATATAGTTCATGACGAGACTATTCTCCTTCCCCATCTACTGACGACGATGCAGCCTTGCCGAAGGTTGCTTCTACCACTCGATGTGTCACCCCATCAAGTCTGATAGTTTGCCTACGTCGATATCTTTTATCTTATCGTTCATCAGGAACCTAAATGGGCTCTACTAAGTACCCCCTGATGCTCAAAAGCCACTGGGCACAGCCAGTGATGCGTCCCTTCCATCACGTGTGAGCGATACAAAGCGGAGCCTGTCTTCGTTAGCTCGGCAGGGCGCTAACATTATCCCGCGGCGATGTTGAAGCTAAGGTCCTGTGAGTGGCATTATTCGTGGCCGCGTTATCTAGAAGTTTGGTAATTGTGGTGTAATGACGTAGTTAACCAGAAGATTGCCACGTATATTGCCCGGATTTACTTATCTAGAAACCTGTTTTAAACCACAGGAATGCCACGGGGCCCGGCCTACAATTTGGTAGAGTATTTTCGTATGCATGGTCTGGGAATAGGACCATACGGTCTGTCGTTTTCTGTTGGTCTTAAACACCCCCACCTCTCTCTCTCTCTCTCTCTCTCTCTCTCTCTCTCTCTCTCTCTCTCTCTATCTCTCTATCTCTCTCTCTCCCTTTCCCTGCTGCACTCCCACGAGAAACGAGTGTCGTGGACCTCTTGCCAAACCTTATTACACAGGTGGGGGCCGCACCACTCGGGCCGTTTAATGCAATATTTGCCCAGTAAGGGTGGGGTGGGGGTAACCTCCCAGACACCTCCTGGAAACTCGACCCACACGTTTTAGAAGTTGAGTTGTCGTGGCCATTTCTATTTTTCGGAGGAATGGCTGAGAGGCGCTGGCTACTGGAAAATTCTGTAGGTAAGAGCTGGAGGGATAACAAAGGATTCTGGGGGACTTGAGGATGGTATTCGGGCCAGGATATGGTGCTGAAGGCTCAGAAAGAGTGCCGGGTCCTGGAGAAGTGGCTAAAAAAGTGCTGTGGTGAAGGCAAAGATGCTATGGGGAGGAGACCATACAGGCTTGGTAGTGGCGCTCGGTGCCAGAGATGCTGGGGTCCAAGAACCAATTGCTGGTGGCTAAGATGCAATGCTCGGGGATCGGAAGACGTGCTGGAGTGACGAAGATGATGTGTATCGTAAAACAAGATGCTTGAGTCGAGGGGACGGTGAGGGAATGTATGTGAAAGGAGCAGATGGGAGCAAAAATGTGAAGTCAGGGGATCGTAAGCCTCTGCGGTTTAGTATGGTGGGTTTCATCCCGACACAACAAAGGATTACTTGAAGATTCATTTACAACTCCTACCATACTTTAGACCGTAGGAACTCGTTTTGGATCAACACCACTCGAAGACAGCCACAAGGTTGGTATTTCTTACGTTGGAAATTCTTTGTTACTTTAGCATATGTTGAGCATAGGAGCTTTACGTTCACCTGCCAGCTGTAGAGGATCTGTTGTCCACATACCAACATGAAAGCAATGAAAAAGGCGAGTCCTCTGTAGATATGGATATCGTAAAACTATCATTGGTTAATGACAGGGGTTTAATGTTATTTGATAACTAACGGACAATGTTAGATTATTAATACTCTTTCTCCATTTTTGAAGAATTTGGTTCCTAGCCCATAGCAGCAATTTCGTTTTGCTTGAAGAAGTGCCTTACAGTGACTGCGTTCGTGATCAACTTCAGTGAATGTAAATAGGACAAACACTTATCGTTACAGGGCATTAGGTAGTCTCTAAGAACCAGGTGTTGGAGCATCTGACAAATATATCCAGAAACGCTTCACAGGTAGTGAAGTAGTGAGTAATACGACCCATTCATGATCACAAAACTTGGTTTCTGTAAGGCGACCGTAAGTGAACATCATCGCCCTACGAGAACTGCTCTTTTAGTAGTATGTCAAGGTACTGTGAGGGGAAAAAGGAAATGTCTGACATCAAATGTGAGAGTAGAGGCGAGAGAGAACTGTCAGAGCCACACCCTTCCCCTTAAAGACGGCACGATAGGAAGGCTTTCAAGTTAATGAGTCTGTAGCTGTGAGAAAAAAAAAATTAATCTCTTCCCAGTACTGAACTATGGCAAACCTTCACGCCGGCTGAAAGATATGAAAAAAAAGGTCCTTTCGTTTACATAAGGACGTAGTGAGATTCTTAGGCTTTAGATTCCATTGGTGTTGAAATTCTCAGGTGACACTTTACTCTTTTAATGAGGGAACTCAAGGTGATGGCCCCTGGTATAGAGGGAGTTATCAGATAACGCCATCCAAGCGTGTGGGGACCCTCATAATACGGCTTTTAGTTGTGAGGAGGCTGAAAAGAGAAGGCTTTTGTAAGCAGTGAGGGCGTGTACAAACTTATCTTGAAACCCAGAAGAAGGTGACGGTAGTAATGAACCCTTGCAGTCAAAATGCCTAAACCTTAAATCACCAACCAACCAACTTTTATTTCTGTGGTAACTTCCTGAAATATGGCTCCTGGTCAACTGGTGAATTTCTAGGCGATTGTTCCTAACTGTGTAAGAAGTTTCACGGGGGCGAACCCTAGCTGCGTGATAACACTCAGGCGGCGGCCCCTAGTAGTGTGGGAACGCCCAGGCTACAGCCCCTAAGCGTGTGGAAACTCCAACATTATTGCCACTCTTTGTGTGAGAAGTCGTAGGCGACGGCGCCCTCCTCTTGGTGTCTGAACTGCTTAGACGACGGACCTTAGTTGTGTCGGAACCCCTTCGTTGTTGTGGAACTCCTGCGACGCAGACACCCCCATTCGTATGGGAATTCCTCCTGTGAGACACTACGCTGAGACAAGAACTCTCAGGCCTCAGATCACGCCAAGCGTAATATTAGCTGTGTAAACCGATGGAGCGCCAGCACCAGGACTTACGTAAGGATTATCCCGGAGGTCCCATTTACTCGAAATGACTTCCCACCTCATCATATGAGTAGATTTATCTTGTATGTGTAAAGTCCCCGAGCCTACATGCATAGAGCATTACAGAAGTTTATATCTGAAATCCTAAAACAAAATATTTACATAAAGTTGCTGTACACACATGCTTAGCCCGAGCACCTATGGTAAGCCTCGCCTGGCTTCAACGCCACCGTAAATCTACCTAACCATAGCCTTATCTAAAGCATTCTCCTTCTGTCTACTGATTTCCAACCCTCCCAAAGGCTTGTGCTGAACGAACCTTTACTTTTTCCGTCTCTGCTTTTGAATATTTTTACTAAATCAGGTATGTCTTCAACGTGGGTTCATTTCCATGATACGATAAGGTTAAGTGTATGCTTTCCAGATTAGGGATCCTGTGCCACGGTCTGTAAATGCAAGCACAGTACCTGATGTATAGGTAGGGCTCTCATGTGATAGGTACTAAGGTGCGAACTCTCACCAACAGATGCAACGGAGAAGTTACCAGGGAATCAATGCTGCATTCGTGTGCTCTCGCAACATCACGCCTACGTCCTGCCCATGCTGGTGACTTTGTCCCTGCTTTAGAAATTGTCGATTCTTACTCATGTTATGCAACGTAATCGCAGGATCCCTCCCTCAGGGGTTCCTGTAGCTAGAAAGCTGTGCTACGGTCTGTAGCAGGGAAAAGATGGAATCTTTCGAATAAGATTATTTTTTAGACGAGATTGTACTCGCCGAGAGTGTCTTTTCATCACCAGCGTTACCGCAAGCAGCCGGAGTCTAGCAGCGCTACCTATTCAAATGCACCCGAAGAAAGAGAACACTACTTCCTCTAACATAACCTAATTCTTTGAAAGAGTGCTGGCGTTACGTGGGACCTCTTTCTAAGGATGCGCTAGTTCCTGCAGCGGGGACACGAAGACTCCTTCGGGGCTGCACACAATTCAAGGATAAGGGCACAGAACATACAAGGCTGAGGCTACAAAACATATCAGACTGGGGCTACAAGACATACAAGATTGGGATTACAAAACATACTGTGTATGACTAGGGCTACAAAAACATACGAGGCTGGAGCTATAGAACATGCAAGCCTAGAGCTACAAAACATATAAGGATGGGACTGCAAAACTATAAAGCTGGAGCTACAGAATATATAAGGCTATAGTTATATACCATTTCCACATGCCTTCAGATCTTTTAGTTGATGCCTGATAATCAGTAAAGCTTCGATACTATGATATATATCTTAGTCTCTCTTTTTTTTACATTGAAACGTACAGTCACGGACAAAAGTCCACATCAAGGCCGGGCCTCAATTGACATATAGAGAGAATTAGATGGGAAAAAGAAGAAACAAGGGAAAGCTTTTACGAATTTTGGACATCATGCGTTTTTAATCGTTTTCACTTTATTACCTTCCCGTTATACCCACGTTATACTGAAGCCAAAGAGATTCTGCTAAAACGTAGCAATCCCTGAAAACCCCCGCTTAATCTTACTAAGGACCCACATGATCCAGGGAGACTTACCAGGCAGTTAAGGACTGTTGTTCCAACTGCTGGGGGTCTCATCAGCTGCGGCTCAGGCAATGAGTCTGTGTTCTATAATTCTTTTGCAAAAGCCAACATAAAGAAAATTATTCAAGAACTTTAGAAAGACACTTTTTCCGCAAACAAGTAAACTCTTTTTCCATCATATATATATATATATATATATATATATATATATATATATATATATATATATATTTATTAAAAA
>JAYMFT010081729.1:0-14270 GCA_038088735.1 Panulirus argus | reverse complement strand
CTCTCTCTCTCTCTCTCTCTCTCTCTCTCTCTCTCTCTCTCTCTCTCTCTCTCTCTCTCTCTCTCTCTCCCCACCCTTGGGTTTTAGAAAATCAGGTTTTCAATTCAACTTCTTTCCATCTGTGGCTTTACAGCATTTTGAGTTCAGTCCTCCTCCTCCTCTCTCTCTCTCTCTCTCTCTCTCTCTCTCTCTCTCTCTCTCTCTCTCTCTCTCTCTCTCTCCAACTTCAGTTTTACTGAGCTGTAAATTCGGCCTCGACGTACCGTCTTTATCGGGTTTTGAATTAAATCCCACCATCTACGTGTTTTTCCTTCTTTTTTTTTTTTGCAGCATTTATGAATTCAACCTCTCCAGCAAAGGCTGAATAAGGATTTAAGTTCGGTAGTTGCTAGAGGAAGAGAGAGAAAAAAGAAAACTCACCCTTGAGAGTAATGTCCCAAGCCCAGCGAGTTCAAGAATTCAGCTTTAAAGTGACAGTGATTTAATGAGAACACAGTGAAACAGACCAAGTTAAAAATCCCTTGAGTATTATGATCTAAAACTCATTTGCATTCTAGATTTATATTTCGTTTATATTGTGGTAAATTCACATAGCTGTTTCCGTAGCAGTTCTTAAAGTTTAAGAATAAAGTCAAGCCCAAATGTTGATTTGATTCGGAAAACCATTTTTTGTTTATCAGAAATTCAGGCGACTGTATTTTCATGAGACTATATAGAGTCAAGGGTCGTAGTGCCGTTTTCATAAGGTTAAATTATGGATGGGAAAAAGAAAACTAATCACTCATTTACACAGACCAGTATCTAATTGTGCTAGATAGATTCCTAAGCCCAACAAACACTCGACCACACCAGGTTAATCCTACAATTTTCCCGTAGCACGTCTGACATTTGAAAATTCTGCTTCATTACAGCGACAAAGAGACTGGTTGATTAGCTGATCAGCGACCCCTTCGAGCTACTCAGGTCCCAATCGGAAGAGATTAGGATAGAATGACTTCATGTCCCGATTCTGAATTTCCACCTGACCCGTTTTCTATGTATCCTACAGTCTTTATTTATCTATTTTTTGTCGAGAATGTCTGTTCAGATACCCAGCATGTAGTATTCACTAATAAACTCTTGGTCCTCGCGGTGGTCTCCCGTTCTGATTGAGGCTAAAAGTCTTTTGTTTCCTTTGGAGTATAGAAATGCGCCAAAAATATAACCCGTTTTGTCTGTGAGCCAACAGCTGGCTATCCTTTCCCATGCCAATACCGTCCTAGCGTCACTCTCCCAGTTACTGGAACGTCCTCTACACACATCTGCTCCCTCCCGTGTTCTTTCCTCCATATCAATTTGGTTCCCAGTCGAAGGATTGGTGAGGGAATCAGATGGTGGGTCGTTTTGGGGTGTGGGGAGAATGAGAGGTAGAGAGAAAAAAAGGGAGAATTGGAGAAGGGTAGTTAAGGGAATGGTAGTTAGGTCCTCTGGCTCAGTTCAGGTGGTCCATTGACTACCCTGAGACCCCAGAAATCATTCCCTCTCCAATGGCTATGTTCTAAACATATTCGCAGAGTTGTTCTGCGACTTTGATACCCATCTAGACGACAGGGAAAACTCCCCAAGAAGAATTATCGCAGATTTGCATCCTCCGCAGAAAACGTAATGGGGATTGACAAATGTGAAGCTGGAGATTCGAGAAGCTTCGGAACAACGAGTCGAACGATCGTACCCAACCTCCGTCTCGTTTTCTCATTTAGAGGACGTACAAGCCTCAGACAACGACTGAAGTCATTGGGTAAATAAAACACATGAAACAGTAGAGGTTTACGCGGTTATATGACTTAGAATTAATTTTAGACTCGGAAGACTGCTCATTCATCATTCTGTACCTGTACGGTATAGAATATTTCGTATGACATAGACAAGAAGTGTGACAAACAGACAGACAGACAGACAGACACACACACACACACACACACAAATAATACCGGTATACCCAAACATTTATTTTATGTGACTTTATATAAATATGCTTTCAGTTTTCCCATAAAATTAACATGACAGGGCATTCAGTATGTTGTGTGTGTAATAATTTTTCCCTTAGGGTACACCCCGATAAAACGTACCACGAAAATATCCAAGATTTAATATGGAAACTTTCCCCCCCGCATCTTCCTGTTAACAGTTTATTTTTCCGAGAACACAACGCAGTGTAACATCAATGTTTGTCTTTTTCTTTTTTAAGATTAAATCAGAGGGACTTTTTGCCGTATTTTCTTCTTACATACTTTTTTCTTTAATGCTTTTTAAGGGTGTTTTCTGTGGTACATATCAGATCACATTGATATCAGGACCTTTATAATATGTGTTCCTTACCATTGACCTGAAGAGGACGCGCCATCATAACCAAGTGGTTTATAGTGGTGCATTTGACGGCTGGATTGCAGGCATTGTTAGTGTTTTGCAACTTTATGTAAAATATATTACTGCATCTGCGTCGTCTCAAGACTTCTTGTTTCTGATATTGATGAAAATTTAAAGGGTATTTTTCGTTATAGATTTAATCCATTTTTGGAGCTCGGGTGTTGCAGAGGAAAGAGATAAAACTTTTCTCGACTGATTTCGGTGTTTGCCATTTTCAGACGCCTCCAAATTTTAGATTCGTTTTCTCTTACATCTCCCAGAATTTGTTTTCTGTATTTTCTTTTTAAGGTCTCCCCGGCGTTTGTCGTGATTCTGTGTTGTTGCTCCAATTTGAAGAGATGGCCACGGTATTTCCATAATGTACATGTTAAAACAAGATCTATATGTACCCAGAGAATTTGCTCCCACAAGACAAGAACTAGTGCCAGATTTCCATCAGGCGAACATTTTTGAACTACAGGCTTTCCTACTCTCATCACCACCGCCTCACTCACATAGCCGAGCCATCTTCGTAAATATTTTTAGATTACTCTTAAATCTTCTCGGACTCGGCACAACTTCTCATTAACCTTCTCCGTGTCTCACAACCCTGCAGTTATAATTTACGTGGCATAGTCTTCTTAAGCTACTGAGTACGACTCAGGAGCACGACGGTACGACACCTCAGAACGATATCGCGATCCCCCCCCCCGAGGCAGTCGTACCTAATAAAGGTCGTATTATCTTTCTCAGTAGGTCTAAACACAGCTCCTGCCTTTTCAAAGATTGTAACACCATCAGGGCTGACAGTTCATGCTTCCCGGATATATAAAAAGACACATAATATTTCTGTTCTTCCTTTTTGGCGTATTGCGTTGGGCCAAAGAGAACGAGAGAGGGTTGGTTACCTCACCTCCATCGCCTCCAGGAAGGGAAACTCGGGTATTATATTGGGAAAAGGAAGGCAAGACTTTCCCGCATAGTGTAGGGTATTTACGGGTTGAGAAAAACGCCCTGGCGATAATCACAGTATTTGCTCACCGTCACACCTCGTACACCTTGAAAATAGAGAGAGAATTACTTATGTCTACACAGAGATAGAAACCGGCAGGTGGATTCCTCCACATTTTATGGAAAATATGACGAAAATCTTGTGTTTTACAGGACGGACGGGCGTTGTGGGAATGCGCGAAGACTTAGATGAATTTTCTGTACCTGAAGAAAAGTGTATTTCAACAATATACATTAAAGAGAAAAGTACAGTAATAAATACGAGTCTTCCCTCTTCTGCGCCTTCATCAGTCAGCAATCCATAGAAAACGATTTGCATATTCTAAAACGATTAAAACACCAAAGCGTAGCTGTTCCATGGGGAATATGTGTCGTGGGATTTAACATTTACCGACAGTTGAATGGTACTATGAGAGAGTCCGCATAGCTCGCCAGACCATTCATCCAACAAAACTTGGTTCTATATTTCTTTATGTATGTGTATGTGTGTGTGTGTGTGTTGGAGCATTGAATGGCTGTCAAGTTATTTTTATCTTTATAGAAATCCCCGACATATATCTTTCTTTCATTTTATTTTTAATCCTGTTTCGTCCTTGTGCTATCACATATCTTCATCAGCGTCTTTTTATTCATTGTTCTCGATGGCTTGTTTCGCATGTCAGATATGCATATATTACCAAATTTTTCAGTGTCCGTCTGTATGTTTGGTAGGCATGATGATTATCAACTACTAGACGTTAAATTAAGCCTTGATCTGTACAATACGTCAAACATACAAAAGGCAAAGCATTGTTTAGTCTCAAAAGCTTGCATATATATATATATATATATATATATATATATATATATATATATATATATAGTAGAAAGTAAAATACGCGGGAAATGGAAGACGATGTGAACCCATATGTCTGCGAAGCTAAATATATTACTCAACTGAAAGACTAGAGAGAGAGAGAGAGATTTTACCATCCATAAAATTTATGAGAGATTTGCCAGAGGGATGTATAAAGTGCAGCGATGAGGCGGAGAAAGTTAGAGAAAGTGGGCGAAAATTAGGATAAACCTTATTGTAGGTCGCTCTAAAGGGAGGTGATATGTTACCACACAGTGCCACTCGGATATAAGCGGTTTGCTTTACCGGTACCATAAAATATGTTGATGGTCTAAGATAGATTAGGATTACAGTGACAAGCGTTTAAAGAGCGTGGGGGTGGTTTAGTGGAACCATCGCCTGGGAAATTATAATACATAAAACAAAAGTTACTACACGCGAAAGGGATGATTATTAATAATATGGCCGTAATACCAAAATGACTTGTATTGGTGTAAAAAAAATGTATCGTGTAAAAGTCATAAAATCGTCAGAATGTTTTATGGGAAATGGGGTCTGCCGTTTTTGTAAGAGGGAAGAGCGTGGTTTAGTTGACTTTAGATTTATCGATTGTGTCGTCGTAATGAAAACCATTTGCTTCTCTCTCTCTCTCTCTCTCTCTTTCTCTCTTTCTCTCTCTCTCTCCACAATATGTATCATTCACCCAAGCCTGCTTGTCTAGTTTATTTCAATCCATCGGAGACTGTAAACTACCCCTCCCTCCCGACACCCACACCAAAAGCCACATTTGTGTTTTTTTTTTTAACTTGTTCCCCTGACATTTTAGCTGGAGTACACCCCATTTTCACTAGCTGTGTTTCGACGGTACAAAATATTGAAGTGTACCTTTGCTACCGGTGAACAACGAAGGTACGAAAGATTAACAGAAAAACCTATCCATAATCCAGGATGATACTCTCAGAAACATTACATAAAAAGACATACGCATTTTTTATTTCAATCGAGTATACATGCAATGAAAACGTGTGCGTGGTGTTTGAATCATCATGAACACATGAAGATGTTCAATATATATATATATATATATATATATATATATATATATATATATATATGTGTGTGTGTGTGTGTGTGTGTGTGACTGTGCTGACTGATTTGCCTGCTGGCCAGCCTTTAAAATTCTCCTAAACAGATTCCTGACTCTTTTTCCGGTTCATAAGCTTGGCTTTAATCATCTACAAGCTTATGCAAGTCAACAAGATCATTACTGACATTTTTGGAGTGGGGATACTCACCAACTTGGGATCTGAAACTGAAAAAAAAGGAAATATAACTGAGAGGGTAATTCAGTGTAAGCCCACGAGGAATGGTATACACTTGAATCACTGATGCGCTTTTGGGTCTGGAAGCCCATATATTCCAACCAAGGGGAAAGGCTGGTTGATGAATCAATGGTTCCAGGACTACCAAGGGATATATGGCCATGTCAAATTCCCTTTCTGAGATTAAAGAAAAAAAAAAGGGAACTGGTTGATGTAGTCAAGAATTATAAGGGGAGACCAGAAAGGATTACGTTCAGTATGGAGTGAGGTTGTAAGCGAGAGAGGAGGGTGTGTGGTACCTCTGGGATGGGTGTGTGTGGTACCGGTGGGATGGGTGTGTGGGGTACCGCTGGGATGGGTGTGTGGGGTACCGCTGGGATGGGGGTGTGGTACCGCTGAGATGGGAGAGTGTGGTACCGTTGGGATGGGTGTGTGTGGCACCAGTGGGATGGGTGTGTGTGGTACCGATGGGATGGGTGTGTGTGGTACCGCTGGAATGGGTGTGTAGTAACGCTGGGATGGGAGTGAATGGTACCGCTGGAATGGGTGTGTGGTACCCCCTTGGGATAGGCGTGTGGTATTGCATGTTTACAGACGTGACGGAATAATCATTTCCGCTTCCCTCTTCTCCTCCTCCTCCTCTTTCCCTTCTGACTTACCCTCCCACATGGAAAGGGGACCTCCGTCACACTGGTACACTGATAAAAGATACCACTTTTTTTTTCCATTCTCTCTCTCACTGCACACACACGCTCGGCCGTCCGCGCCATACGCGAGAAATCGCCACAGCAAGTCCGTGGCACAGCCGCACCCAAGGCGCGAAATAGAGTCTCAGCGAGTTTTGTGACACAGCAGACACAGCTGGAGACAGAGAGAGAGAGAGAGAGAGAGAGAGGGGGGGGGGTGTATTGACGCGAGAGATTTAGTAAAGACGAGAAAAAAATAATAAAAATCTATTTCATTACGCAGTGCCCATGATGACGAACCACACAGACCATAGCAAAGAAGACCTTAATAAGATTAGTCTGTTAATGAACTCCAGGACCGTGAGACGACTTTCCCCTCTCCCCCAGCCTTCCCCCTTTTCCGAGAAGGAGGGAAGGAAGGATGGAAGGAAGGAGGAGGGAAGGAAGGGGTTGGTTTAATTCACCCACATAAATGATGAGGATTAGCGTACGCTTCTCTGTCGAGAAGGAACGTTCCCTCGTCTGCAAACACACCCCATGGCCATGAGAGCCACACCACGTTCAGAAAGATGGAGTAATGACGTTCAAAAAGATGGAGTAATGACGTTCAAAAAGATGGAGTAATGACGTTCAGAAAGATGGAGTAATGACATTCAAAAAGATGGAGTAATGACGTACAGGAAGAGGAAGTAATAACGTTCAGAAAGATGGAGTAATGACATTCAAAAAGATGGAATAATGACGTACAAGAAGAGGAAGTAATAACGTTCAGAAAGATGGAGTAATGACATTCAAAAAGAGTGAGTAATGACACTCAGAATGAGGGAGTAATGACGTCCTGAAAGAGGGAGTAACGACTTTCAGAAAGAGGGCGTACTCTCCCTAGACATCCAAAAGGATGGAGATGGTCAATTTCCTGTACGTTACGCTCAGGCGTCGGGCATAATCTACATCCATTCCCACGAGAATGATCAGTTTACGTTGATCCGTGGGTAGGGCGTGCGTCCCTACCTCCCATAAGATGGTCATGATGAGTCTATATTCATGTATGAGTAAGGGGAGGGGGGGGGGGAGAGACGGAGTCGTCGCTTCTCGAACCCCAACAGAGATGATGAGTCAATGTTGAGTCAGGAGTGAGTGAGTGAGTCTTTTGGAACACCCAAAGGAATTAGAGTGGGGAGCCCATGTGTCGTGTTCCAGGGCAATAGGGAGGGCTTCGTCTCCCAACACACACACACACACACACACATACACACACAAGAACAAGGTTCATGAGGTGTTGGGAGAGCAGTGTGTAGGGGGGGATGGGGGGTTGGGGCCCAGGGAGACTCTCCCTCACCCCCTAAGAGCCCGGCCAGCAGCAGCAGCAGCAGCAGCAGAACCCAAATGGCCTCGTCACCTCGACTTCCTCAACCCAGCGCGACAGTGTTACGAAAAGAACCCCCGTTCCGTGGGTCGGGTTACACTGGCGCGACAGAAACATGTGTACCCACTTGGGCGAGTAGCAATACCAGATAACCGTGACTGTAAACACGGCTTCCTGATAAGACCAGATAACAAAGCAGATAGTTTGTAAAATGTTTCCTTTTTTGTGTGTAAATGTTCTTAAATTTCATGATTTTTTACCACAATCCATTCAGATTTTTTTAATTCAATTTTCACAAATTCGTCAAGAAAGCAGATAACGACTAACTGATAGAATACATGACCGTGTGGTCAAAGGGTTTGGTAAGAGAAGAAATTGCCAGAATAAGGAAAGATAAGGAACGCGAGAGCACACAGTGGCGTGAGGCGGGAAGGGCATGAGGTGTAGTGTGTATGAGACAAGGTTAGTGAGTGCTAGCGTGGCGAGCGGCGGTATAGACACACACACACACATCATGGCTGTTAGTGGCCTTATTGTGGGTGACAGCTGCCGACCCAAGTGTACACCAGCAGGAATGGTTGTGTCCTCCTCCTCCTCCTCCCTCTATGACTCTCTCTCTCTCTCTCTCTCTCTCTCTCACACACACACACACACACACACACAGAGCTCTTGCGCAACGCCATTTATATTTTGGGGCACATAAGTCCTCTCAGCATTCATTTGGAGGATCACATTTCATGTTCTTTTTTTTTCCTGTTGCCGCGTTTGTCGTGGCCCCTCCTCCTCCAGCCGGCCTGCCGTCCGGTCGGTCGTTCCTCCCTCCCTCCCTCCCTCCCTGTCACACGACCAAGGGGGCTGAAATTTCCCGGCCACACAGGGAGATATCCTGCAACGAGCCCCACACCCCCCTCGGAGGGGGAGGGGGAGGCCGCGTGAGGCCTACACGATTTAAGAGCCGTGCCGACGACGGGTGGCTCTCTCTCTCTCTCTCTCTCTCTCTCTCTCTCTCTCTCTCTCTCTCTTTCTATCTATCTATCTATCTATCTATCTATCCTATCCTATCTATCTATCTATCTATCTATCTATCTGTCTCTCTTTCTCTCGAGGGCTTCCATTAAATGTCTATGTGTGAAACACGGCTCAAGGGGAAAGAACTCGGGACTCAAAGATCCCCCAAGCACCGTTAATTCGTCTTCCTTTGCGTCCATTTCCTGCCGTGCCTTTGTCCCTTCCCAATTACTGTGCCATCACGAGGTTCAAGTGGGTCAGACACCCGATATTTGATAAAGAATAATCAAATGACCTTATACAGTTGCCCTCGTGTTTTAATAACGCTCTCTGGAAAATGATATCGTGATAGAGACAAATAATGAAAATATTTCATTTGCGCGAATGCAAGTCTGTGTCCTCATTGTTAGACAAAGAATGAATTTTTTTTTCTTTTATTTCTTTCACTTTCTGAGAAAATAATGATCATTCACAAATTTAATAAGTCAACATTTATATGTTCTTGGACTAAAAAGTTTTTTATTTTTTTTTGATCACTGGAAAGAATTGTACAGTAATGGAACCCAACTGGTTGGCGGTGCACTTCGCCCGAATGTGTCTGGCGTATCTCTTAAACAGCTCACAAGAAGAAGGTACTGAAGTAGGATCAACAAGATATAGGAGGAAGCACTGATTTCCGACCTAACGGAGCCACTCAGTTGTAGGTGAACGCGTCGGGTCAAGAGAATGATGTGTCAGGTCGGGGCAAGTTAGGCCCTACGGCCAGGAGACGTAAGCAGCTTTTCATTTTCTCGTGGTAATATCCTGTCCAACTTGCCTCTAGCTAAAACAAGATAGAAAAGATTAAGCAACACGAGTAAAAACAAAAAATGTTTTCAGTGCGAAGTAAATAACAAAATGAACATTGTCGGATAATGACATTGTTGAAGTGAAAAAAAAATGACGAACTAATCGCATTTATTAGAATAATGAATGGATACGAAATAAAGAAAAAAGAAAATGTCACCTGGTGGTGGAAATAGTAATCCTACGACATAAGACCTGAACCTCTCTCTCTCTCTTTCAGCGTGTGAGAGCGTGTGTGTCTCGCTCTCTCCTGCCTACCCCTCTCTCACCCTCTCCTGGCCCTCTCGTTCTCTCTTCCCCTCTCCCTTATACTCCACTCTTTCTCCCCACCTCATATACAGGGGGCGACCAGATGCGACCATGGAGCCCCACGGTAATAAGTGTCAACAAGGTAACGAGTAGCTCAGAAATTTCACACATTTCTTGATATATTTCTCCCCCATGGAGTTTTATTATGCAGCTCCCTGACGGTGAAACATTGATATCCTACGTGGCAACTGTTCCTGCCAACGCGGGGCTCCTGTGTTGTACAGAGGTCCTCCGATGGTGAAATAATTGTGCGTCACTCAAGACTTCACGTTCGCCGAGGAGTGGAGGAAGTGAATGAAAGTAATTTCGTCAGCAGAGAAGTGGATAATGTTTTGAAAATAAAGCTTATATGAAAGCATGGCAAAGGAAGAGTAAGAGTCTAGGGGCATCCCTAGAATGAGGGAGAGATTGGATAGACCGTAGTCTATTCTGTCTGGGGCTTCACTATATCATGTTCCGCAATGCCAACAGGAAGAGAGACCTGTCGAGGAGCAGAGACAGACCCTCAGCTGGCCAAGATGCAATATGACAGATCTGCCCCCTTAAAACATTTTAACCTCCATCTCCCACCTACAGCAGACACACGCTGGCTCCACTGACACCCACCTGCAAATATAGTCGAGCTCCACAGTAGCACCACTGTCACCCACTAAACCACACAGTGGTTCCACCGTCATCCGCCTACGCCACACTCTGATGCCACCGTTATCCACCTTCGACACACTCTTGGTAGCCCATCCCACTAGGATTCGAAGCGCGTCACAGCACACACGCACGCACACACACACACACACACACACACACACACACACACACACACACAAACACAAACACACACACACACACACACTCCCTCGGTCCAACAGGCCTCCGTCACCCACCTAACACATTTTCTCATAAATTTCCGGAAATGTTAGAGTAGAAACTCGGGGGAAAAAGTTTCTTGTGGGGAAAAAAAATATTTTTTTCGTCATTACCTTGTTATAACTTGGGCGTGATGAGGACGGGGACAGTATTACATTACCTACTCACTGAAGCCTGGAAGATAACACCAGGAGGGGAGGTGAGGGCGGAGACTATATATATATATATATATATATATATATATATATATATATATAACTGCACCAGCACCAAAAGAAGTGTATTCTTTAACTCGATATACACAAAAGAATAACAGATTAAGATAAAGTTTGATATTGGCAATAGGCATAACCTCTTGTAGGAAGTCAAACACACACACACACACACACACACGCAAAATACATTGTCTTGGTTACGTGCAATCGCTGCTTAAGTCAAACATTGGAATAAAGGAAGCAAGAAAATTATAATGATGATAATATACCAGTAATTATAACTATTATGATAATGATGATAATGATAATAATAAAGTAATACTCACTCAATGATTATACAACCGAGCATTACGTAACATTAATCATATTTCGGTAAATTAATGACCAGCAAGTAGCTTCATTACCGATCTGTTCGCCTTATTAGATATTAATGAGTTACTGGAGTAATTAACTGAACCTCGACGCTAACCTGGTCTTCAAGTGATTCATTTGGCCTAGGCAGACAAATGTATGGCAGTCCTCTGTTCATTACCGTGAAGACTTCCTTGTTGATATTGTGCGGTGTCAGTATTAATTTCTCTGTCAATGTTGTCACTTAAGAGACTCACTCAATTGGGTATAAAGAGACCATGTATGTACACGCAGCAAAAAAAGTATCTTCACAATCGCGTCCGATGGATTTGAGAATAAACACTGCCGTTGTCTCTCGGTTGGGCTGGTAAGCCTGGATGCGAGACGCATTTCTTTATGATCATGGTAGCTGCTCTTCTCAGTGACTACATAATCCCTAACTGAAACAAAATGAGAACGCATCATAACTGTTTGAAAACGGCATGGTCTACATTGTATGCTTATGTTTCACACACGTCGAGAAATGCATATAAGGAAAGCAGGGCTGCAAATTAAAGGTAAGACTCTAATTTTGAAACACTTGACTTTCGAATTTTAAACACGATTATGTGAAAACGAATTAGATTTTGGTTAAAACTTGGGAATAATCTCGTACAGAACTCCCAGTAACCGCTGCCCAGACGTAGGAGAATAGGATCCCGTCTCTGTCATACGCATCCTCTTTGCCCAGACCAGTGTGTCGAAAAGATTGGCATATTCATTTCCTTCCCTTGTCACATTCTGTATTCTGTTTCCTCTCACGCTGTATAAAGAAACCGCATTTCGAGGAGGACGCTCTGGACATGTCGACCCTCCATCGACTGGAGACGGACTGATAAGCAGGACGATATCTTATGATCGGAAATGTTCAAGAAAGGGAAGGCGGGGGGGGGGGGAGCATGTAAAACTCCCTCCCCGTATCGTTAAATGATAGGTAATTACCAAGAAGAAAACACACACACACACACAGTATATATTTCTTCACGTTTAATATTATCTTCGATGACACACACGCGGTCCATGTCATTTTCCTTCACTCTTCTTTCAAACTCAAGAGTTTTCTTCCTTCAGGATGACAAAGTCGTCTTCCTTCACATTTTAGACAATGCGATCTTCCGTCACACTGAGACAAAGCAGTCTGCTCTTGCTTTCATACCTAGTTATCTTTTGACATTCACACACTCCCACAAAGTTATCTTCCTTCACGTTCACACAATGTTATCTTCTTTCACACTTACGCTATGTTGTCTTCCCTCTCACACTCGAGAGTTAAATCCTTTCATACTCAAAGTGATTTCTCCCCACACGCAGACAGAATCATCTTTCTTTCACACTCACACTGTCTCTTTTCTTTTCTTTTTTTTTTTTCCTTTTCTTTCACACTCAGACAATCTTATCTCTCATCCCTCTGAAATCCGTCTTCCTTCCTCCCCGCCCGGACAATGTAATCTTCCCTCATCCACAATAAGATATCAGGGTACTGGTGGTGGGTGGGGTGGGGTGGAGGGGGGGGGGGAACATCCACGTCAAATGACAATGATATCAAAAGCCTCTCTCTCCCCCCCCTCCCCCCCCCGGGGGGGGGAATATATTGATCAGTATTTTCTACCTTCCCTCCAGCGACCTCTGGCGGCGACGTCTGCAGTGCTATAAAGCTGATATCTCTGTCTGTCCTTTTCGCATCCTCCGTCGAACGAATAATCCGCCTTCATCTAAAAGCGTTTTCAGGGAATCTTCAAGTGATCCTCTGAATAAAAAAAACAGAGACCATAGTAAATCTTCGGATCTTGGGGACCGATGCAGACGAGGTGTTTTTTCCAAAGATTATCGGCGCCTTAAGGTCGAGGGAAAAGGGGAAATGTAATTGGCTCTCTCTCCTTTTTTTTTTCATCATAAACTGAAAACCATTAATTAATTCTAGGTTCTCAGATCACCTGAGGGACCATCTATTTTTTTTCTTCAAGATCAGGATGATTTTAGGACAGATGGAGTTATCTAAGTATTTCTATCAGTGTCGACTGTGTAAAAAAGAGTATTTGATTCCACAGTTTGTGAAAGAAGGGACTCAAGTCCATTCATTAGTGAAGGCAAAGCATTTAAGTTATGGTGGTAGTAGTAGTTGTAGTTATTCTTGTAGCAACAGCTGTGGCATGGCCGATCTAGTGATAACAGTAATATTAGAAGAGCAGCTGTTTCCTAGCGAAATAAAACCTCTGCCGCTTCCTCCTCTTCTTTCTTTAATTCCCTCTCCCGTGTGACAGTTGACTAAGCAACCACCGACCAAGGAGATACTACAGTAGCTGTCAAGTTCCTTTTTTCTTTTTTTTATTGGCCCATAATGCTGTCTTTTCTTTCAGCCTCACAATACACGTGAATTACTGGCATTCAGTCCATAACGCATCCACGAGACTTTCCAGGCTCTGTCTACCGTTGGTTCGAATCCTGGACAGGACAGTTACTAGGCCTGCACAGTTCACCCAGTTATTCATCCTACCCTAGAATAGATAAAGAGTGGATGTGAGCTGCCTCGCAAAAGCGGAAATTGTCCAACTTGTATGAAAAAAAACAGAATGCGTTTTTGTGTTTGTGTGTGTGTGTGTGTGTGTGTGTGTGTCTGTGTGTCTGTGTGGGTATAAAAGCATTTTCGTATATACCCAGTTAAATCGTTCATTCACCTCTTTTCCGTTTTCACGCATGTGGACTGAACGCAGCCGTATTCTACTCTACTTTTTAAGGGTAAGAATTTTGATGACTTAAGCCGCTTTCCATCCCCGTAGCTGGGGAATAGCGAAGCTCCATAACGATCCTGCTGCATCAGATGGTACACGGGGAAAAAAGAAAGTAAAAACTTTCCCGTAAAACAGCAACAAACAACGGATTCATAGTTACCTCTGAAATGCCAAAACTTTTGACATCGACGTTATGTATTACCGACCTAAGTGATCATATATCATCAATGACAAATTGTCGTACATGATATGCGCGCGCACACACACACACACACACACACACACACACACACACACACACACA